>LDKF01000805.1:8932-26802 GCA_001026735.1 Rotylenchulus reniformis | reverse complement strand
AGTTAGCTTTTTGGATCTTCTCGACTTGCAGTGTTCCGTTTTTCTTCTTCTTACTTGTTAGTTTCTTACTTATTATTTCATAATAATTAGGGACCGAAAAAATATGCAAATGCATATTTTTTTTGCTGGCTCAGAATGGCCCGAAAATCACATAAAACATGTTTTTAGCATGTTTTGAACGCTCTAGCATGGATTTCTAACTGCATATTTTTGCATATTTTCGACTTTTTATGCATATTTGCATATTTCGCATATTTTGCGCATATTTGAGCATATTTTGGGCATTTTTTGAGAAAAATATGCATTTTTTGAGAAAATTTTGCATATTTTGGAATTTTTTTTGCATTTTTTGAAATTTTTCGGACCTTTTTCATTTTTTTGGCAAATTCTGAAAAATTCCAGAATGGTTAATTTTTTATAATTTTCAAAGAAAAATGACCAAATTTTTCAAGAAAACCCATTTTTTCAAAAAAGCTTCAAAAAGACATGAAAAAAAGTTAAAAGTGTAAAAAAGCCATCAAACTTTAATTTTTAACCTTTAATTGCCTTAAATATGCTTAAATTTGCTTTAAAAATAGTCTATTAAGATTTTTGGGCAAAAATTTTCATTTTTAGGTCATATTTTGCGAAAAATTTGCACATATTTTGTGCATATTTTGGAATTTTTGAGCATATTTTGCGCATATTTTGGCACTTTTTTTTAGTGCATATTTTATGCGCATATTTTGGAAATTTTTGTGCATATTTTTTCGGACCCTAATAATAATATCTTAGCCCATCTTGTTTGGAGTCCTTACCCTCTGCTGTTGGGGATTCCGCGTGCACTGCTCCCTGTGCTCCTTGTACTGCTCGCCCTCCTGTTGTTGCTCACTGTTGCTGCACAACAGCATGAAATGGACACAGACACACACAATTGCAGTCCGATGAACAATGTTGGCCAGGAACAGGGACAGCTGAGGCAGCCGGGAACAGCGGAGCAGCACAAAGAGCTCAATCTCGTGGAGCAACTCCTTCCTGTGGAGGGGAAGGGGTGGAGATGTATGGAGGGGGAAGGGAGTGGAGGCACTTCTGTTTTGCACAAGGGGGTCCGAATGCGGAAGAAGAAGGGATGTTCGGGCGCCACCCATCACAAACAAATAACTGCTTAATTAGAAGCAGGTAATTGCCACCAAAAGCATCAAAAGTAACTTATTAGAGAGGCGCCAAATCGATTTGTTCAACGGCGCAAATGTCTGCTGACCATCCAATTGAACTTTGGCTAATTGGACCTAATTACTGATCCATCATTTTTTACCCAAAAGTTGGAAATCGGCTCGTTATCTGAAGCGAAAAAAGGGTTCGTTGAAACGAGAGAATGCTCATGAAAAAGGTGTTGAAGAAAACGAAGAGTGTTCATGAAAAAGAAAATGAGTGCTCGTTGGTACTGTAGCACGTCCGCTAACTTTTGGTTCAAAAAAACTTTCGCACAGTAGTTGCCTACATTATACAAATCTGCCAAATCCCAAAAATGTTTTTACCAAAAACTAAATCAACCAAAAAAATTCTTTTATTCTATATTCGACCTATGATCAGATCACATTGATCAGGAAATTTTATTTTTTTACCGCGTCAATTGGCCCTGGGCTAGTTGTTCTCGTAATGCCGCCGGGTTCACGCGGCACATGATTGGGACCAGGAAGGAGCGGAGGAAAGGAATGAACAACATCAGAGCAGTCAATTGATATAAGCCGACGACAATTTCCCGAGGGAAAATTGTGGAACACATTTGGAGAAGGGATGAATGGAAAAAATGATCAGAATTAAGTTAGAGATCGAAAGGTGATCAAAGGGAGGAAGAATGAAGTGATCAACAAAAGGAGAGGAAAAGAGATATCGGATGGAGGCTGATCAGGGTGAATCATCAGATCAGTTAGCCAGTAAGAATGGAATTGAAATGTCAAGTGATTAGCATAGTTGGATTGGGAAACGAATGACCGGGGATGACACTGGAAACTATGAAGCCTGCCTATCTTTCCGTCCAATCTCGTCAAAATGGGGGGGGGNGGGGGGGGGCTGGTATAGTAAATTACACACAAATTATTCAAATGATCGAACCAATAACCCAAAAGTACCACAACCACTTTCAGCAGGTCTGTTTAGTGTAAATGATGAATCATAGAGCTTACACTAAAATATATCCATCATCAAATAAAACTGTATCCATCCTGTTAACCATGTCTCCTTGTTTTTATTATAAAGTGAGAAAAAAGAGACTTGAATGCCCCAATTGTGGCTAAAAATAATATAAAACATAGAATAAAATGTATTTAAAGAATCACAAAATCAGAGGGAAGAATCTAAATGGTCCAGCTTTGGCCTTTTGGCAGTCATCAGCTGATCGTCGTCGTCCGAATCGCTAAGAGCCAGGTCCGCGTTCAGCTGTCCCGAAGTGTGCATGTCGCTCTGCAGCAATTGCTCCTCGGACACACCTTCGCCCCAATCTTAACATTGTGTGTAAGAATACAATATTGATAGTATAAATCTATAAATATTGAAAAAATCATTTCTGAATGCATTCACCCTTTGTTTCTTCTTCCTCGTCCTCTGCCATTTCCTCGCTCTCCTCACCACTCATGGCCAGGTCTTCATCCAACATTGTGCTGGGTCCCCCCATCTCCTCCAATTCTTCATCCTCCTCCTCATCAGCATCAGGCAAGTAAAATGTTGGGCCTTTAACAGGTTCTTCGGTTGTCGCTTCCTTCTTCAATTGGTCGCCGGCCATTGTCGCCTCGTCACCAACCATCGTCATAATAATCTCTTCACTCGTTTCTTCTGTCATTGTCTCCGTCTTCACCACCACCTCCTCACTCGCTGCCTCGGCCCTCTCGGTCACCGCCGTCTCAACTCCACTCACCCAACTCGCAAGACTCGCCCGGTCGTCACCGGCGACTGAAGATGCCCCGCCATCGTAATTAGCGTTCAGTGCCCTTTGGATATTGGCCTCCAACTCGGCCAGATGCCCTTGCGATTTGCCCAACAATTGGTCAGTCAACTCCACAATTTCGGCTGCTTTCAGTGTGTACGCCGACTGAGGACCGTTGAAAATTTGGCTATTGATGAAAATCTGAAAATGTGAAACTTTCCATTTTATTAAGTAAAATTTTAAATTTTAATTTGTGGTTTCAAAATATAATAATTAATGATATGTTAAATGTTAAATTTATTTTTCCTCTCGACCCTCGATTTACGAAATATTCTTAACCCTTTTAAAATGATTGATCTTTGCTGCCTCCCATGTATGAATGCAAATTGTCCCCGACCTGTTCAATATCCTTTCTGAAGGCATTCACTGTGGTATAACGATGGTCCTTGATGTTTTGTTCCTGTGAAATATTAATTAATAAGTTTCAATGAAATTAGAACCCACGATTGTCCCCAGATCCATTGGTCGTTGAATCTTGTCGTTGTATTGTGGGAACTTGAAAAAACAATTGGTCAAATATCAACATTTAAATCCTTTGAGAAGCGCACCTTTTTAGGGTCAACTCGGGTGTGAAAAGCGGCCGACTTGGGCAGGTTTTTGCATTCCTGCACAATTTGGAGCAAAATGTGCGAAAAGCCGACCATGTCGTCGTCGTCCAACAACGGGTTGATCTGCTTTTCCAGTTCGATCAGCTTGTGTTCATTCTCCTCCAAACGCTTGGTGGCATGTTGGAGCATCTTTATAAAATATCATTAAAAAAAANTTTAAATTTCAATATTCACTCTTCTAGCAGCTTCGGTGATCGGATGGGCCGGCCCATTGTAGGTCAAGGAATTGACCAGAATCTGTGTAAGGTCCTCCAAGAATTGGCGACGTAATTCGTATTTGTTTTCCGAGATATTTTTGCGAATCTGTTGCAGATCCATCGGCTTCTTGATCACTTCCAGATAGTCTGGAACCTACATACAGCAAAAATAATCAAGAGAACTTGATGTTTCGTCGATTTACCTGTTTAATGTTGACAGGGAATGCAAAATGTTCGGATCCGTCGATGGCTTTCAGCTCGTTCAGGATCTCCATCAGCGTCGACGCCATGGACACGCGCGGGTCTGCTCGGCGACGGTGCACCGACTTGAGTGGGCCCACCAGGTAGTCAGCCTCCTCAATGGTTCCGCGTCGCCGGAAGGGACCGGCCGAAAGAGGCATGGCACCGGTGGAAGAGGCGGAGGAAATGGCGGAGAGAGGGCCAGGCTGGGCCGGCGCAGTGCTGGTGCTGGCGATGGAGATGTTCAAGGACAGCTGTGCACGCACTTTGGGACCTTAACAACGACCAATAAGATTGATTAGTTATATCAAATAAGCAGAGAAATTATCATGAATTCATTTTTTAAATTAATTTTAAAAACTATAATAACTTACAAAAAAATTAAAATTTTTTGAATCATTACAAATCTATTTTAGAATTAAAATTCCTTATAAAAAAAGGTCAGATTTTTATCAACTCCTGTCCTACCAGTTTCCTCTGCGACAGCCGTTGATGTCGATGATACGGGTCCAATGTGTTGTTGTTGGTCTATAGCGGATTCTAACAATGCCTTTTGGGTCGTTGTCTTTCTGATCAATTGTTTTTTGGCCACTTTCTTCAATGCACCGGTCTCCAAAATCTTTCGCGGAATGTGCAATCTGTAAAATATTAAAATAATAATTTAAATCTTTTTGAAACCACCTCAACGCGTCTTTGCGCTCTTTTTCTGCATGTTTATACAATTTTTTGGAAATTTTCAGACGAGTTCCTTGCACTTCGATCAACTCTCCGGACGGTAACCGATCTCCTTCCTCGTCTGGGATATCACTGAGTTTGGAGGTTGTGGGCTAAATTCCAAATAATATCAGCGCCGAAGATCAATTTTTCAAAATAAATATATAAATTGATTATACATTACCTATTTAATCAATATCTAAAAAATTTATTAGGAAATAGGAGTTAAAAAATTGTTTATTTCCTATATTATTTATTTTCAATTTTGATATATTTTACCTGACAAATCTCCCCCACTGTTTTTGTGGCCAAATCCTCCTCCTCCTTCCCGTATAGGGGACAGTTCCGGTTGGTTTTCATATGACCAATTTCCCCACATGCACTGCACGTGATCTTCAGGTCCTTCTGTTTGGGCGGCGGGGGTGGCGGCTTTTCTTTTTTCTCTTTTTCCGGCGGTTTTGGCTTCGGTTTCGGACCAGGTTTTGCCTTTGTCAGAGGCAAAGGAAGTGGCAATTGGGGCAGGACGAGTTTCTCCGGAGATGGCCCAGTTTGTTCCAACTTTGGACCATCTTTTTCCATCCTGGGAATTTCGCCTTTCTTCGATTTCCGGACCTGTTCCTGTTGTCGTCGTCTTTCTTTCCTCTTTTCCTTAAAATTATTGTATTAAAATGTTTTTTTTTAATTTTGTATATCCTAAATTCAACAAAACATACACACCTCCTTGTACTGTTCGTCCATCTGTGCATAAACCTTGATAAAATTGTCATCCCGAGTAGTCCGAATGCGCACATACGCCTCTATCAGTTGCGGGTGTGTAACGATTTCTATCCGAGTCTAAAAAAGGAAGTTGTCCAAAATTCATTGTTTATTATTTTTATGAATTTCATTTCTATTTTTCCCTCCAATAATATAATCGCTTTTAAAAGGACTATAAAACTTATTTATTCATTGAAATTTGTAGATGATTTCCCCTTATAGAACAATTTTGAATAGGTAGCAGACATCGATATCGAAAAAACTCACCGATTCCGTCCCGTCGTTGTTCTTGATGGTCCTATAGATCTTCAGTCTCCTCTGTTGATGTTCAGCTCCCTCTTTTGGCGTCGTCAGCAAAGATGTGGATCCCGCAGATTGAATTTGCGGGTTCGGCACCGTGAACTGATCTTGCGGTCCCTCTCTGGCCAAATGTCCCTCTTGGTCCTTCACTGCCTCCTTGGCCCCCGCGGACACTGTTGAGCTGCCCTTAGTGATTTCGCCCCGGATCATTCGCTGCAAATCCAGCCTTTCCCGCTCCTCTCGCTCAAACTCCAACTTTCGCCTCTGTGCTTGGTTCAGCGTCACCGTTGTTGAATAAAGTTTACCTTATAAGGGATCATGATTCATGATTGTAACGGATCATCCCGACTGAAATTCTTGAAAATTAAGGAAGGAATGAGAAATAGTTCCCTAAATCTCGTTAGTGAAAAATTTGCCCACCAGTTCGACCTCCTCCAAAAGTCTCGCCCTCCTCGTCAGACTCTCCTCTTTCGTCGTCGCTCTTCTGCACCTCCGAACTTCTCAGCCATTTGTTCTGTTGTTCAAATATCCTCTGACAATGCTCCTTGTGTTTGTTCTGCATGTCCGCAAGTGTTGCGCGGGCATTGCCGCGGGCAAATCTGGACACCTGCGAGTCCGTACTGCCCTGGGCCGCTTGTGTGGACAGAGTGCGAATCACATCAATAACATCCCTGTAAATTCAGAAAATTTGCATAATTGGGTAAAAATGAATGAAAATTATAAATTTGATCAGATCTAAGAAACGAAAAGAATCGAAAAAAGCTACGGAACTACAATATATTTTACGAATTTCATAATAATAACCAGTGATCACATAAAATTAGCATACAAAAATACGCCAAAAAATATTTAAAAAAAGAAAAATTGTTAAGTTAAAATACATACCATCTTTCCAGGGAATTGATCTCCTCTTCGGTCAGTCCAAACTCGCGACACATCTGACGAGCCTCCTTCAGCGACAATTTGCGCAGATCCGCGTTTGTGCCGGTGACCAACTTTTTGGACGCGTCCTTGTCCTTTTCCACCTCTTCCTTTGGCGGTTTTTGCGGTTTTGAGTTAACTCGAACAAATGAGAAGCCCAATGAGGCCCCAGTGGGATCCGCCACTCCGGTCTGGTCCAAGAAGCTCTTGCCCTTCAAGGCTGCTATGTAAGCCTTGGTAGTGTTCCAGGGGGCGCATTTGATCTGGAGTTAAATGGATTTTAAACAGAATATATATGACTCATGAGATCCTGGAATTGCCATAAACCGTGGACTCAAAAACATAAGTAATGCCAAATTCATACACAAACCTCATCTTCAATGTTCTGTTGGTCGTCAGAGTCATCCGCATTCTCCGGCACATGCAGATATTTTTCACCGTAACCAGCATCCTGTAGAAAATGGATATTTTGATCTCATTTTTTTAAATTAGAAAGTTCGTAATGTTATTAGAATTACCCTCAATCGCTGTTCCGCGGCCATCATCGATGCATGGGCACAGTACATTTCCGGCGTGATCATGTTGATCACCTCCTCCTTGTTGGGCAGACGGAAGTCCTCCTTCAACACCTGGAATTACCATAAATTTTAAAATTTAATTAGAATTTATTGAATAAATATAATGCGCAAAATTTTCTGTGATTTCTGATATTAGCATATAAAATGCGAAAAAATCTAAATAAATTTGAAAATCATTAATTGAATATTGTGAGATTTTCTTAAAAGTAACTAAAAAATAGGAGATAATTTTCTTAAAGATCAAAAATTTTATGATTTTGATTTTCATTGAACTATTTTCGTTTTCTTACCCAATATTCCTGCCCATCAAATTTCCGCAACTCGGCACATTGCTTCAGGTTCTTGCGAATGATCCCCTCCTGGCCCGGATACATCTGCCTTAAGTTTTCCATTCGTATGCGTCTGGGAATATCATCGCTTTGCCAGAGTAAACGGAAAATATGGCTCTATAAATTTACAAATTAAATTTTCACAACATAATATCACACAAATTCCAGACCATCATAAAATCTTTGTTGAAATCCTTGGCCCTTTTAGAATTTGGACCGGGTACTTCGAAGAGTGGCATTTCCTGGCCAACAACGAAAAGTGCCGGAAATTGTCGAATGAAGATTCTTAATAAAATCATTTTTAATTAAAACCGAAAATACCCAAATAATTACCCCAATTTATTGAAAATTAATAAAAAGTCCGTGACGGGAGGAGTGTGCTTGAATATGGTGGCGCGGAACATGTTGTTCTCAACAGCTTGTAAGGATTCATTGGGGGCCAAATTACCCAAAAATGGCGAAGTGTGCGAAAAGGCAGTTTCGCCAAAGTCGAACTCGCGTTGCTCTTCTTCTTTCGTCAATTTCTTAATATTAAAAAAATATATTTTAAATATTTTTATAGATACTAACTCTTTTATAGTAATTTCGGATTTTGGATGCCATTCCGGTTTGGTTTAGCAATGGTGGATGCTCTTCTGAGTATTCCAACAGTACCAAATTACCATCCCGGCCGGTCAGGTTGTGCAACTCGCGCATCGTGAACAGTTCCAATCCACCACCTTCGGCCAATTTGTGATGCTCTTTGCTCTAAACGGAGAATGAAAGGATTTGATGCAAAAGAATTTTAAAAATAAAAAAAGAAACAGAGCAGAAAGAGATCGTATGGAAATATGGATAGTCATTCAGATTCAGAATCTAGATTGCAGGGGTATAATGATTCCGCGTTTTTTTCCTAATTTTTACAAATTTTACCAACTATACGGAACATACATGCACAAGGGGTGGGTCGAAAATTGGGCCTTGCGAATGGCGAATGAGGGGGGGGGNGGGGGGGGGTCAAGGCCCATTTTCGCTGCGAATGACCAAAAAATCGCCGAAAATTCAAAAAATTGCTTAAAAATCGCTGTAATATTATTTTATTCATGTTTTTTTATTAATATTCGCATAAATTTAGATCGGTTTTGAGATTTTTGTCGATCGTTAAATTTTTGCGAATGACCAAAAAATTACTCAAAATTTTTTAGTTTTTAGGCCAATAAGTATATCACTTGTTGCTTCATTTTTTATCAGAATTTTACGCTATAAATGACCAAAAAATTCTGGAGGGAGGTGATGAGTCAAGGCCCATCTTCGCTGCGAATGACCAAAAAAATTATTTTTTTATCAGAATTTTACCTAAAAGGAAGTTCCGTTGGAATCTCTTTAAGAAATGCCGGAGAAAATTTTGTGTTTATAGATTTTTTCTCAAGATATTTGACCACTTTTTTACTTAAATATTTCTTTTGAAATTTTCACTAGGTATATTGAGAAGTGCCGGCGGCTCCGATAGGAGCCGCCGGAGAAAATTTTGAAAAATTGCAGCTATTTCTTTAAGAAAATTGATCAATTTTTCAAAATTTTCGATTTTTCCTCCCCTTTTCCTTCGACCCCCCGCCTCCGTGCGAATGACTTCCCCGACCCCCGTGCGAATGGCGAATGACACCCCCCCCCCTTGTGCATGTATGCACGGAATTGATTCCTCCTTTTAATGTGCTTTGCCTAGCCCCTTAGCCCTTACCCACCTTCAGTCGGATGTGCCGCGCCAGCGATTGTACCGGTAATTGGCGTCCGATCAGTCCCTGCATTATGCGTTTGTTGATCCCATTTCTGTGGAAATGCCTCAGTTGAGCGATGTTTTGCAGGAATGGGTATAGGACAGGGTGGATGTTCTGGGCGGGAAGCGAGTGTTGGATGGTGATGTTGGTCAGCGAGCGTTGGGTTTTGGCGCTGTTGTTCTTCGGTGCGTAATACTCGTCGTTGGACAGATTGAACGGGTCCTTGTCCGCGATCTGGGCTATTTGCGTCTCAATCTGCTCCTCTACCTCTTGCCGTTGTCGCTTTAGCACTTGGGCCAGGATCAGTTTTGATTTTTTCATCCCGCATTGCTCCTGTTAACATAAGCAAAGAGTTATTATTTGTAATTGATATCCAAAATCCAGTCTTGATTTTTGAGATTAATAAAATTTCTAATTTCCGATTTTAATCGAAATTTTTGGTAAAATTAAAAGGAAAATGAAAATTTTAAAAATCCGGGAAAATAAATTTTTTTTTGTTAGGTTTGAGTCTATCATTAATGAAGAATTGATTTATAAAATCAAAACCAAAATTATTTTTCTATTTTTTTTTACCTTCCCAGCAGTCTTTTGTTGCTGCTGTACCATGTCCTCCATCTGGGCCGCTCCGTCGTCTGGCATTCCGAATGCGCGTGGATCGTCCTCATAATCGAGCATCAAAACTCTCGGTTCTTTACAAAGTTAAATTTCAAAATACTAAATTTATATCGAAAATACTTGGGATTGATGGCATATTGGCAGAATCCCAGATGATATCGTCTTCCCAGCGTGTGTGCTCCAATTCGTAATTGTCAAATGGAAAAAGTGAATGTTGCGAATCAATAAAATAGCGAGAATCTAAAAATAAATTGGTAAAAATAATATCTATATGAATAAAAGGCGCTAGTATGAAGACGGCCCATTTTGGGACTCAAACTTTTTTTGAGTCTCGGGACTCAAAATCGATAATTCTCGTCATTTTATTATACAACATTGTAATTTTTACACAACAAATCAACAAATGCATCGAATAATCTGTTTTTAACCCGACAGCAAAATGCTTGACCGCCTGAAAATTGAGAGCAAGTTCGGTTATCTGCCAGTATGAAATACTGGCGTCACAGAAATCTGTCCGTATGAAATACTGGCGTCACAGAAATCTGCCAGTATGAAATACTGGCGCCACAGAAATCTGTCCGTATGAAATACTGGCGTCACAGAAATCTGCCAGTATGAAATACTGGCGTCACAGAAATCTGCCAGTATGAAATACTGGCGTCACAGAAATCTGCCAGTATGAAATACGGGCGGCACAGAAATCTGCTAGTATAGTATGAAATACTAATTTTTGTTAATAAGAATCAAATGGAAATTCGAATTAAAAACGTCTTTGAGTACCTGGACTCAAAAAAAGTTTGAGTCCCAAAATGGGCCGTCTTCATACTAGCGCCGAATAAAATACCTGCAAAATCGGGAATATCATTGGCTGGTGGGGCCGGTCGGGTTGGATTCAGCAAATAGTCAATGAATGATCGATTCTTCCCTGAAAATAATGAATTTTTACAACTTTATTTGTATTATCCATACAAGCCGCCATGAATGCTTTGTATGTTCTGGTGTGGGGCGTTGGAATCCAGCCGCATCTGGGCAGTTTGACCGAAGATAATTCTTTCACCAGCTAAAAAAATCCTTCCTCATAAATCCAAATCCCCATTTTTTTCATAACCTTTTCTTTCGCTTCTTCAGGATCAATGATTATGTCATCTTCCCAATGAATCAAGTTTACAGGCAAGAAATTCTTATCATCTGACAAGTTGACATGCATTTATTTTCGCAAAATCGAATGAAATTCACCATCATCCTGTGGCAATGCGGATTCAGCCGAAATACTCTTTAATGCCTAAATATAGTCGGATTAAAAAAGAACATTTTGGCAGTATTTCGGTATTATTTTTAATAAAAAATTGCTGCATTAAAAATGGATGATTCGTGATAATTAAATTGCTAATCTTTCTTCTTACTCACCGTTCCCCGCTTTTTCAGTCCATAGTCAAAGTTGGCGGGGTTTGCTGGCACTCCCATTCGGTCGTACCACATTTGAGCGGGGCCAAACCGCCATGGCGGGGCTGACTCGTCGTCGTCCTCATTCGTCTGCTCTTTCTGCCTTTCGCTCAACAATTCCTCCAAATTCTCGGCACATAACAATTCCTATGTAATAAGACAAGATTTAGTAGGTGTTTGCTTCCATTACATATTCATCCGTGCAACATTGATCTTTCTTCGGCGGTGGCCCTATCCTGAGTGCCCATGGCTCTTTCTGTTCTGGCTCTTCCATTTTCTCGTCCTTTTCTGCTGTTTCTGGTCCCTTCTCGCCCTCTTCTTCCCTTGTTTCTGCCTTCTTTTCATCGCCTTCTTGCTTTTGTTGCTGCGCTTGTTCATCTCCGCTTCGCTGAATTGTCGATATGGCAGCCAATTCTTCGCTTTCGACGGATTTTTTATCTTCCGGTTTATCCCTTTTGAATGTCCTTGAAGTCCACCAAATCTGGTTCCTCATGGTTGGCTTCATATTTGAAGCGAAGATCCGCGAAAACCGCAAAGTTCCATTTTGTTCAAAATCCGGGAAAAACTTTCTGAAATCTCCAAATAACTCAATCTTAATGTTTGTTAGACCTCGGATCAATGTCTTCCAATTCGGGTGGCAGAATTCCAGCTAGCGGAGCATCACCTCGTTGTGAGGGCGGGATAAATGCGCTTGAGGAAGTCGATGGGCCAGGTAAATCAAAATCCATCTTTTCTATTATAAAAAACTAAAAAAAATTATACATGACTTCAAGGGCATAACTAGTGGGATGTAAGACTGGAAAAATCAGAAAAAACGGATCAAGGAATACCAAGGCTTTGTTTAGTTCCATTCCTTTGGTATTTTGTAGAGATGCTCGAGGTAAAATATCGNCGCCCTTGGTCTGGAGCATGCTCGCACGCGAGCATCAGTATCAATAGTATTTTGGACATTTTATCAAAGAAGGAATTCCTTGGTAACTTTGGTCCGGTCCGGCTTGGTGGATTCCAATTCTAGTCTTTGGTTTATTGATAAAGAAAAAAGCATAAATAGAAATTAAAAATGATGAATTTTCTTGAGAAATGACATGAATTATTCAAAATTTTCTCCGGCCAGTATCTCTTAATTTTCTTTTTTTTCGAACAACTATCCAAAATAAAAATTTCAAAATTTTCTTGAGGGTATGTAGGGTTAGGGTCTAGGGTGGATCACGGAAATTTCTCGCAAAATTTTACATTTTTTTACAGGTTAGTGATCTTTTATGTGAAAATTTTGGAGGCTTGTGAAATGCAAAACTTCCAAAACATCGGACCGAAAAGTTTAAAAACCGATATCAGTGTAAAAAAACCGAGATCGGTTTTTAAAAACCCAAGTTAGTGTTATTGCTTGGTCGCCAGAACGAGATCAATTTGAAAAAATTTTTGGGATGGGCGTGAACTTTGCCACGAAAAGCATTTCTGAACTACAACTACAAAACGCCATACTTACGAAACACCGGATAGTGCATAGTTTGGTCTTTCGCGTCCGGCGTTCTGTAGTAAGCCAAAAGAACACGTATGATCGCTCGGCACTAAAAAGGAAGCAAACTAGGGGTGAGCAAAAGCAGTGCTGTGCATTTCGTACTTTGCTCGTACTCGTACCTCGTACCGGCCTTTTTGGCTCCTCGTATTTCGTACTCGTACTCGTACGGCACTTTCCGAGGCCCTCGTACTTCGTACTCGTACTCGTACCGGCCTTTTTAGACCCCTCGTATTTCGTACTCGTACCGTCAAAAAAGCTCGTACTTCGTACGTACTCGTACTTTTTTCGTACTTTTCTCGTTACCTTCCAAAAAATTTAAAAAAAATCAAAAATTTTTATTCTCGAAAATAAATGCTATTTTATAAAAATCTAAAATTTCGATATATTTTTGGTTATTTAATTGGCATGAGAATTCTTAACTTTTAATCATTTTCTATCCACTGATGCATATGTGACAAGATCAATGTAAGCTGGCCATACGTCGGCAAGGTGTCCCGACATTTCCCAAAGTGTATACCCCCTACAAAAAAAGCTTGTCAAAATTTTTCGGATCATTTTGGGGAAGGTCTATGGCGAGCAAAAAAAATATTTCAGCATTTTAGAGTAGCCGGAGAAAATTTTGCGAAAATTTTATTTCATGAATTCAATGAATATATTAAGAGATGCTGGGGGGCGGCGGTCCCGATAGGGGCCGCCGGAGAAATTTTTGAAAATTTGAGTCCATTTTCATAAGGAAAATTGATAAAAAATTTCGAAAATTCGCCAAAAGTGCCATTATTAGGGGTGCTTATCGGTACGAGTTTTTGGGCAAAAAATGGGGTCGTACTTCGTACTCGTACTCGTACCGGGCCTTTCGGACCCCTCGTACTTCGTACTCGTACTCGTAGTACGTAAGAGTACGAGTACGAGTACGAAGTACGAGTGCACAGCACTGGTACCAATCATCTCTGTTGGATCCTTTGGTACATTTAGTCCCTTACTGTAATGGTACTATACTTGTCCTATCCTATAATCAGCGCAAAAAATCGAATAAAGTTTCAATTTATTTTTTTGCTCTTCGTGATTATGACACGGAATCATGTTGTGTTAAAATATAATGCTGTCTGACTTCTTTTTCTCTGTTCATTCATTCTTCCTGTAGCATCTATAATAAGGTATTCGCTTCAAATTCACGATGGTTCAAAGCTGGTTAATCAGTTCCCAATTTTCATTTTATCCCCGCTTATCCATTCCCTGCATATTTCCCTCACCTTTTGTGCCGTTCCTGCCACTGCCTCTGCCCCCGCCAGCAAATCCGCNAAGGCAAGAGAGTCCATTTTTCCACACTCTCTCGCATCTCTGTCAGAGAAGAACGGTAGGGGACGTTTGAGCGCCGGGACGTTTGAGCACGGAGGCCATAACTTTGTTTAGAAGCAACTTAGAGAAGTGTTCTTGGTGTCAAAAGATAGCGCTAAATATTAGCTACAAAATAGGCCAAAGCTTATCCGAATTGGCCCATTGTGAAAAAAGTTATGGCCAAAGTATGCAATTTTTCCAGAATTGGCCAATACGGATGATTATTTTGGCCATAACTTTTTTCATATTGGGCCAATCCGGGTAGGATTATATTTATTTTGTAGCTATTTTTATGCTCTATCTTTTGACACCAAGAACTTTTTTCTAAGTTACTTTTAAGCTGAGTTATGGCCGTTGGCGCTCAAACGGTCCGGCGCTCAAACGTCCCTTTTCGGAGAAGAAGGGAGGGGGGCGAGGAGGGGGGAAGGGGAGAGGGCGAGGTCAGAGAAACGAAAGAGTGTGGAAAAGTAGTTGCGTTTTTTGCGCTTTTGGGTTTTTAGGGTTCGCTGCGTGGCCTGTGTCTCACCCAAAAATTTTGTGTTCTCTTTCTGCGCTCACGGGACCCAAAAAAACCCAAAGTTTGGGCTTTTGCTCACCCCTAAAGCAAACTAGATCTCGCATGGACAGCAAAAATGAAATTTGAGCGGCAAAAAGACAAATGATCCAACAGAACGCCAATGTGTGCCATAATTTAAAACCGATGCATTAACGACCAATCCTATTGAAAAAAAGATTTCAAGAGTCGGTCGGGCCTATTTTATTTCATATACAAAAATATTTCATTTTTGCACATAAAATCATTTATTTATGCCCTGAAATTTATTGCTTATCAAATAGAATATCGTGAAATTTGTTTTAAATGGAGATAATTTGGTCGCACACCAGAAAATGAGGAATTAGGCTTTTCGTGATTCTTACGTTCTGTAGTCAGCACACATTTAAACTTTTTCTTTTCCGTTTTCTCTCTCGTAATTTTTTTCTCTAACGCGTTGTTTTCGCGTTGAAATAATACAATGAAGTAAAAGATCGTTTGTTTATCACGTTTGAATCACTTTTGGCGATGTGTTTACGCCAAATCTTTTTTGCCGCTTTTTTTTTCGTTTTTGCTGTCCATGCTCGCTTTGGCGACCAAGTAATAAACTAAAAACATCAGTCCCGATAGCAAACATTAAATCTAGAGGTAAAACTTAACGGAATTGTTTTGTTTTTCGGTATTAAAAGTAAAGTCCAAACAGTTCAGTGGCGCTGTACAGTAGTTACCAGTGCATGCATTGGGTACTATCTACTGATTTTTTCGCCCATCAGTGTTATTAGTAAAATCAGTACAGTAATTTTCCAGTGTTTTTAGAACTGATGAGTACTGTGTACTGGTACTCCTCGACTACTGATAGTGGGTACTGAAACTGGTTTTCTCAAAAATTTGAACTCTAATTAAAAGAATCCAATGACTCAAAAACTACTATAAAATAAATATCAAATATGAAGTATGGATTTCCATGTCAGTTGTCTTCGGGAAAACTTTTTTTATAAAATTAAAAAGTGCCAAATTATACAACAACAAGTTCGATGAGATTTAAGATATATGTATATATCGCACTCAAACAACAATGAAAGACGATAATGAATATATCACAAATAAGACACATTCGTCAATCAATTACAATCACATGGTAGAAGAAAACAATAATCAGTGACGATGTTTTCGATGACGAGTTGGTTGGTGTTTCCGCTTTTTTACACGCCGTTTCTGGCCAATTATCGGTGTCCTGAAAATATAAACATGAACTCATTGTCAGATCAGATCTGTCTTATCCAAATCCTGACCTTATTTCCCAGTCCATTGGCTGATCCACCATGATACCCCGGCATTGCATCAATTGGTAAAATACTAGCTCCAGCCCTTCGTAGTCTGGTCTGTCGTAAAAGTTAAGTTTGCGCAAATAGTGCATAATCAGCGAAAAGGCAATCGGGCAACCCTGAAAAAGTGATGAAAGAAATAACAAGTTCAATTAGGTTCGAATCCTTGCCTGCATAAATTCCTCATCCACAAGTTTTTCCTTTAATATTCCCGATGAAGCACGAGAGTGCCGAAACCAAGGCAGATATCCCGTTGTCATATCCACGAGCATGTAAATGAGAGACCTCAATAATGAAAAACATCAAAAAAAGTATAACATTGAACATTAACTATTGTACCAAATGTCATCATGCCGACCCAGCTCGACCTTTGTGTGTGCGTTCAAACTGCTGTATATTCGGGTCCCGCAAAATGGCACTGCATCTCTAGGATGTCGTAATCGGCCTTCATGGCCCGTCTTCTCCAATGCTTTTGATAATCCAAAGTCAATGAGATAAATGCGCCTGCAGTCGACTTGATCGATGGCGAAATTGCTCGGTTTTATATCCCGGTGAACATAATAGATGCTGTGAATGTGACCAATTGCCTGTAATGCCTGGAGACCGATCCGCAAAACGGTCGAAGTTGAGAATCGGAAGTGAGGCTGTTCGTTTTGAAGATTGCTGATCGACGGTCCCAGAAGTCCCATGACCAGCATCCGATAGTCCGGTTCTTCGCCTTGAAAAGGAGAAAGAGATACTAATGATACGATGTCACAACGAACTGTATTCTATGAATTTGACTGCGAATTGCGAAAATTGCATTCTTCTGAGCACCTCTGCCTCGATGTGAAGCAGCTTCTCACTTTCTTTCCGATTCACACCCTCGACCTTCGCTGCGTATCGCTCGCCATTTGCATCGATGACCTTGTAAACAACGCCACATCCTCCTAAATTGAAAAATTAAAATAAATAAATTTTAAAATTGATTAAGTCCTTACCTCTTCCTAACAACTTTCGGACTGTGTAATGGCCAATGGAATCACCACTATGAAGTTGTAACTTCGGCTCCATTGATTGTCCGGCTAAGCGATTGAAGATGACTGCAACTCCGTAGGAAGTGCACCAAATGAACACAGCTTAATTGCAATTGGCGATCAAGTGATGGGTAGAAAATAATGTATGTGATTATTTGTAGGATGGAAGAAATGATGTTGAGAATGAAATTCCATTTGCTTTTATACTCGGATAACTGAAAAAGTTTATGTGTCCTTAAAACTGAATTTCCTTTAAAAAAATTAACTTATTACTTGGTCGCCAAAGCAGAGATCAATTTGCTTGCATCCTTTTTGCTGCCGAGTGATCATGTGTTATTTTTGCTTACTACAGAACCACGGACGCGAAAGACCGAACCCCTCACACGTCGGTGTTTCGTGACGTGAGTCTGTTGTTTTGTAGTTGTTGTTCAAAAAATGCTTTTCGTGGCAAAGTTTACAAGCAATAAAAGCTAGAAAATTCGAGATGAGTGAAATTAAATAAAAATAATTTAACATTTGACAGGTGATTAATTTAAATTTATTTTTCTTATTATGCATTTAAATATTAATTTTTGTTGAGTAAAAAATAGTGGAAGAAAACATTTCGCCAATAGCTTATAATTTAAGAACAAAACGTCAATTCAAATATCTAACAAATGGTCAATTTTTGCGGACTGGGTCGTTTCATCCCCCACGTTTCATCGCCAGAGCAAGTAAAATCGTTAT
>LDKF01000804.1:25647-51839 GCA_001026735.1 Rotylenchulus reniformis | reverse complement strand
ATCATAATTGAGTTTCCTAAGTCTATGTGAATGAATAAAAATTCCGCAGTCATGCCATTCATTTCCAATAAATCCAACGAATTTTATCTATTTTTGAAAGAGATTTTTTAAATTTTTTCTTAAGAAAAATGACTTCTATTCTGTCTTTGCATTTATGATAATATTACGAATATTTATGCTTTATTGTAAAAATTTTCAATAACATTTTTCTTTTTATTCTTTGCTTATATCCATAATCTATTTTTCTACTTTAATTTGTGTATAATCATTATTTATTATCTTTTATTATGTAATTCCATTTCTTACATTAATTTTTTATAAAATAAATTCGGCTTATTAGTTAGTTTTTTTTTATTGGTAATTTATATGAAATTTTATATTATGTTGTTTTTTGTAGCTTGTTTAGTATGAGTATTTTTTGCAATCAATTATTTTTACAATTTTTTCCTCATAATTCCTTAATGAGACAATTAATGCATATTAAACAAATATTTGTTGACTTTGAATAATTTATTCATTTAATTATAGTTGCAACAAATAAAAATTTCAAATATTATTTATACCAAAATTTTTTCGATATGCTAATATGAAAAATTATAAAAAAATATGTATATTGTTGTGTCTTTACGAAACAAGATTCAAAATTTATGCGAAATTAATGAAAAATAATATTTAATGCAAGTCAAGGATTTAGAAGAGAGGGTAACTTCCAGTTACAAGACAAAGATTGGATTGAATGGTGCTATGGCGTTTTTAAAAAGTGACATAATGGGTGTTTTAAAAAAAGTGCCAAAACTCAGTATGTTCTCCAAAAACTTTTTTGTGACTTGTTAGACCAAAACTTCCAGCGACAAAATTGTGCAGAATTTTATGCTCTATCTTCTGATATTTTAAATTTTTCAAAATTCGGCCAAAAGTTCGAAATTTTCGTGAAATACCCTATTTTTCGATATTTTCGAAAAAAATTTGCATTTTTTGTTCAAAATTCGGAAAAAATAAATACAAACAGATAGAGCATAAATTCTGCATAATTTTGTCGCTGGAAGTTTTGGGCTAACAAGTCTTATAAAAAAAATTTTGAAGGACATACTGAGTTTTGGCACTTTTATTTAAAACGCCCATTATGGCACTTTTTTTTTAAACGACACAGCACCGATTGAATGTGTGAGCAAGCGAGGGGAAGGAATGGATTAGAATATCAAAAAATTCGTCTCAAAAAATATTCCTTTAATTGCATTTGAATTAATCACCAAATTATATAACATATATAACTTTTAGCAATATTATTTTTCTCCCGAAATTTCATTTTATAAAAGATCTTTATATCGATTATTTAGATTGATTTAAAATAAAAATTTAACCAAAAACTATTATAATGGATGAAAAAACCTTTTATCAACAGATGAATTTAAATAAAAAACTATTTTTTAATTAAATGTAAACTTTTCTATGTAAAATTTAATTAAGCTCCTTTATGGTTACAGAAAAATTTGGCCAAAAAGTTCAAAACTTTCCCGAAATAGCGAAAAATAGTTTTTCGAACTTTTTGGCGGAATTTACAAAAAATAAAAATATCATTCGAATCAGCATAAAATTCTAAACAATTCTGCCTTTTATATTTTTTGTCTAACAAGACTAACAAAAAAGTAAGTTTTAGGCCAGACTGGAACATGTGGCGGTTTTTTAAACGCCCCATTTGGCGTTTTTTTAACGTCCCAGCACAGGGCCAAATCAGAAATTAATCGATCTATCCACAAGGAAAAATGTTGAACGGCTGCTGGGTCGTTTAAAAAAAATATCATATTGAGCATTTTAAAAAATAAATCAAAACTCAATAGGTCTTACAAAAACTTTTTTGTTAGACCAGTTAGACCTAAAGTATAAAAGGCAATTGTACAGAAATTTATGCTCTATCTGCTGGTATAATTTTTTTCGAATTTGGAACAAAAATTATGAAAAAAGTCGAAAACCCCATATTTTTTGATAGTTTTGACTTTTTTCGATATTTTTATTCGAAATTTGAAAAAAAAATTTATACCAGCAGATAGAGCATAAATTTCTGTACAAATTCCTTCTATACTTTAGGTCTAACTGGTCTAATAAAAAAGTTTTTAGAAGACATATTGAGTTTTGATTTATTTTTTAAAATGCTCAATATGATATTTTTTAAAACGCCATAGCACCGTTGTACATAATGAGTTTGCACTTTTGGATCAAAACAAACATTCTTGTACTTTCGGAATCAACCGAATAGCACTGACAGAAACAGATTATTTTATAAAATACTGTATAGGATTATTACAGACATACGAACTGGTACAAATACTGTAAGTAAGAAAAAAAATTAATTTGTTTATATCGGAATTCCTTGCCATTTTTTTCATTACTTATAGTTATCTTGACAATATTTAATTTTTTGGCAATTTCTTCGCATAAAGCTTTTTGGCAAATTAAAGTAAAGTCGATTTTTTTGCAAATAAAACTTCCGCAATTATTGAGTTATTTAGGTATGTACTGTATTTCTAATAACATGGACAATGTTTTATTATTTTTTCTCGAAAAAATCGACTTTCGTTCTTTATATATTTAATAATGAAACGAATATTTATACCATTATTGTTCCCTTATATTCGCCATTATTGTAGCAGTTTTTTTTATATTTATCTTTGGCTGAAGTATCCATAGATTAAAATTTATTTGAGAGGAATTATATTCTTTTTGCTTTTGTAATCCATTGATTCTTTTTTTATAACTAAATGCATAAATTAATTTCTTTCTTGTTTAAATTCTTTTAAACATTCAATTTTTGATTAGTAAATTCAGCCCTCTTTTTTAATTGAAAAGTTTATATGCAATAATTATATTATGTTTATTTATTGTGTTTTTTGTAGCATGCATCGTATGGGTATAGTAAATTGATTTTTACAATTATTTTTAATCCAAAATATCGGGATAGATTTATGTAATAAACAAATTTTTTGATATTGAATAATTCGCTTTTAGTTTCAACAAAGGTACAAATTAAAAAATCATTTTATATCACAATTTAAAAAATATCATCTAATGCTAAATATTTTTTAATATTTTCATTTTTAAAGAATCCTTATAAGCATTAGAAAAATCCAATCCAACATTATTTTTCAGACTGAATTAAAATAAGAGTTTATCAACAAAATCTACATATATGACGATAAACGTATTATTCTTGTATATTATATATATTGTATATTTTTATACATCTATTTATTCGTCACCTATTGGTCCATTCGATTTTTCTGATTTCAATTCAACTGCTATAGCAATTATAAAACAAGAAGAAGGTAATTTAATTAAAAATATATTTATTCATTTTATAAATTAAATATATAAAAATTAAAATAAATTTTGTTATTTCAAAAGTATGATTATTAATTTTATTATCCCACCCAATAAGAAGATACTTCCACAACAAATTTCATTATGACCATGGCGCCTCCTCCCATAACCCGATTGCACAAAATTGTGAACATCGGACAATTACCAAATTATGTAAAAAAAACCTGCAAAATATTTCCAATATAAAACAAGCAGAAAATTTTGATGAATTGAATAATCAAAATATTTCTTCTACATCATCAAAACAAAATCAACCGATTCAACTGGCCTTTGAATCGCAAAAAATAGACAATGTTACTAGCGATATTCCAAATTTGCAATTTAGTCATTCTGACTTCGATATTATGCTAATTAATTCTGAAGAGAATGAGCCCTCCATATTGAGATTCCTCTTAAAAAGGCTGAATAAATATTTATGTAAAAAAATTATTAATAAACCTGGGTAAATGCATGTGGTGTTAAGTGTTAACGCACACTGTACATACAATATTCGATCGTGACTCCTCGATCATCAACAATCAACATTCACTTCGCCTTGCTTATAAGGAACAGATTCTTCACTCAAACTACATGTTATCCAACCTTAGAGGTAGGTGGGAGTTGGAGAATGGAGATTTTTTTTTTTTTTGAATTTGGTTTGGCCGAAATTTGGGGCAGCGTTTATTTTTATACTATGCGCTTTGTTTGTTTTATTCTTATATTCAAATTGGTGCTATGTCGTTAGTAGAAAAGTGCAAATGGTGTCGTTAGTAGAAAAGTGCAAATGGTGTCGTTAGTAGAAAAGTGCAAATACAGTTACCAATGAACGGACGGCTATGAGTGGATACTACGAAATGAAATAAAGGGCAAAACGACTAAATTATGAAAAATAACAAGAACATGAAATTAAAAAATAAATTAATAAAAAAATAATAAAAATTGACATGGCAAAATAACAAAAATAAATTAAAAAATTAATTTTTTAGTAAGTTATTTTTTTATAGAAAAATTTATAATTCTAGAATGTTTTTCCAAACTTAAAAAATACCTATGTTAACGATTTAGCAAAAAAGGATGATAATTTTTAAAAAGATATTTTTTAAGGAAAATGGTAAAATTTTTTGAAAAGATTTTCCTTAAACAAACATCTGGACCCTTATTATTGCTTACACTCTATAATTATAAGCTCTAAAATTCGTTTAAATCTTTCAATGAAGCTTGCCTGACGAAAAATTTTTATTAGGTCCTCGTACCTCAGTTTGCGAAAAGTTACTCGAATTTAATAATTTTTTTTGAATCTATATTTGTGATTTTCTGAAAAATTTTTACCTAATTTTCGAACCTCTTAAGAATCGTAATCAAAATAAATGCAACCAAAAAAAATTTAAAAACATTCTAGAATTATAAATTTTTCCATAAAAAAATAAATTATTAAAAAATTAATTTTTTAATTTATTTTTTGTTATTTTGCCATGTCATTTTTTATTATTTTTTTATTAATTTATTTTTTAATTTCATGTTCTTGTTATTTTTCATAATTTAGTCGTTTTGCCCTTTATTTCATTTCGTAGTATCCTCTCATAGCCGTCCGTTCATTGGTAACTGTATTTGCACTTTTCTACTAACGACCCAGCACGATTCAAATTATGTATTTATTGCCATTTTTTTTCATTATTGCTCGCAGGGCTCCCACCTCCCTTCTCGAAAAATATGGCAAACGCCGCTAAAAATATGGCATTTATAATATGGCAAAATTTTGCAAAATTATGGGATTTCTATGGCAACTATTTAAATAATAAAAAATTCAATAATAGCATTACATTATTTTTCTGCATTTATGCACTCTCCAAAAGTCCTTTTTTTAATAATAAGGAATCATTTTATTGAGAGCTAGCGGTGGCCGTCGGAGAAATTTTGAAAATTTGGGCTTTTCCCTTAAGAAAATTGATCATTTTTTTGTATTTTTAAAATGAATTCATTTTCTTGAAGGACTGTGCCCAGTGGCGTAGCCAGGATATGGCCATGGGGGCGGAATCAGCCATATAGCCAAAAAATCCAATTTTTTTAAATGGGGGACGGATAAAGAAAAGATCATTTTCTAGCTAAAAATAAAGTATATTCTACAAATTTTACTTTTTTGAGGGGTGCCGACGGTCCCGATAGGGACCGCCGGCGAAATTTTTGAAAATTTAGGCCCTTTTCTTAAGAAAATTTTTTATTTTTTTCCGCCATGGGGGGGCCGCCCTCCCGCCCCCCTAAATATGCCCCGATTGAGGCCGGCGGAGAAAATTTTGAGAATTTCAGCTCTTTTCCTTTAAGAAATTTGATTATTTTTTAGCCTTTCATTTTTATGAACTATCATTGTACGGAACGACGGCGACCTTGACAAGGGCCGTCGGAGAAATTTTAAATGTTTAGGCTTTTTCCTAAGAAAATTGGTCATTTTTGTCCTAAAAATTCCATCCCCAAGTTTTTTTAACATTTTTCCCCAAATTTTTATCCCTTTATTTCTGTCCGCAACTTTCCTTATTCATATTTATGCCAAAAAATAAAGATATATAAATAGCTAGAATAATAAGACCGGGACGCTGAATATTTAGGAAGAAAAATAAAAATACATTATTAATAATAGTTCATGGTGATAGATGATGGAATTGTTGATACATTACAGCTATATTAAATAAGGTATAGATAAAAAATAAAATTATGTAAGATATAAAAGAATAAAGATCGGAATTTATAGCCATATAACCATAAGCTGGGATTAAAAAAATGGAAAATAGAATAAAATTATTTTATTTATGATGCTTGTTAGAAACGTTAAAATTTAAAAAATCGAATTTTTAAATTCGTAAAACGAGTTACTTGAATTGAAATTTTGGATTCTTTTAAACCTCCCAAAATAACTCAAAAGTTATAGTCACGTTTTTTAATTCTTTTATTATGCATCAAAATGACTATGTTTTTTATTCATTAATCAGCAGTATTTCGTTTGGTAGTATCATATTCGCCAATATTTTACGTAAAGGCCTATTAGGCCATTAAAATGCTCATAATTTAGGTCATTAAAATGTAATTTTTTCAACCCAAGTTAAATAAGAATTTGCTTTATAATGGATTTTATATGTATAAATTCCAATCCTAGTGCGGATTAAAAGTTAAAAGGAAAATAAGTATAATCTCAAAAAGGTAAGGGTTGTTTACGTTCAAAGATGTTATTTATATTATGGTCCCATGTATGGCGCTTCCAAAATCAATACCCAAATGTGATCATCAGAACTAGAATGGATTAATTTTTTTATTTAGAATTATATTATTCGATAACTCATGTTCAATGCTTCGGGGGGGGGGTCACACCATTTATATTTTTAATTCCAAAATCAAATAAAGCATAAAACTTTTTATAACGAATATTCTCTAATATCATTCATATATTCTCTAAAATTAATGGTTTTCTTTTTAAAATGAGGAATGAAAATAGGGAAATCTCCTGTAGTCTAAAAAAATACTAAATTTAAAAAACATAATGAATTTTTTGACTACCAAAGATCCATCCTATGATCGTTCCCATCCTTTTTGACTCATTGAGTTTTCTCGCATTAATTGTGTTTGAATAAATGAATGAATTTATAATTTTAATATACCGTATTCTCTCTAAAATAAGACTCCCCTCTAAAATAAAACCCCCCTTTGAAGGGGTTTGAAATAAATAAGACCCCCCTCTAAAATAAGCCCCCTTTCCCTGAAACTAATATTCATTAAATCCGTTGAATCTAATAATATGTAAACATCAAAAAGCTACATTTCTTCTTGCGGACTCGAAATTCTACGCAATGCTGAATATGATCGAATGGGAGGCCAATTTGATGATATCGATTATTACAAGATGAAGAAAATGGATTTTTGAGCGATGATTCATTGGAATTGTAGCAAAATTTTATCCCAAAATGTTCTTGAAAATTAAAAATTTTTGTTGAAAAATCCATTGAAAAAATAAGACTCCCCTCTAAAATAAGACCCCCCTCTAAAATAAGACCCCCCTTTGAGGGGATTTGAAAAAAATAAGACCCCTGTCTTATTTTAGAGAGAATACGGTATTTGATTTTAGTGAATAAAATTCCTTAATTAAGGAATTTTTTCGCCACTGATGAAAATTCGGTTTTTTCGTCGAGGAAATTTCCAAATTAATGAAATTTTAAGGAGCCATCTTTTAAGATATGATCTAGTTAGCTTAACTAAAAAACTTGTAGATTTGAGTTGGCTATTTGACGGTTTTTAACGAAAAACCTATTAAAGACTCTTACGTGCTCCGATGCCCATCAGCGTCAGCGTCAACCCATGATTGTTGGTCAACATCTTGCGTCCGGCCAATCCGTCGTTGGTCAACTTGCTTCCGGTGGTTTCGTTTGCCTCGGTTTCCAATGGAGGTGGCGGTGGCGGTGGCTCAACCCCCTTTTGAATGGGCGCCGGAGTCTCAACCTTTTGAATGGGCGCCGAAGTCTCAACCTTTTGAATGGGCGCTGGAGTCTCAACCTTTTGAACGGGCTCTGGCGGATCCGGATTCTCCCCAAGATTGCAGTCATTAACTTTGTCGCAAGTTTTACAATCAAATTGTCCATTCTTTTTTGTACACAATTCTTTCAAATTCTCGTCGGAATTTTTTATGTGAATGTGTCTCATTGGATTGGAACAGAAGTCTGTCTGCCTTTTCACAACCACGCCAGATGTGAATTTTTGTTTTTTTGTGACCATCCTTGCCTTCCTCTGAACCAATCTGATTAAAAAGCTCTCACATGCGCAAATACTTTTCGGTGCTAAAAGCGCCAAATGCTATAATTTGGCAAAACTTTTTAGACCTAGCTCGGCCGAAAATATAAAAAAAGCAAAGTTATGTAGAATTTTATACTCTTCTGGTATTTTTAATTTTTCAAAAATTTGGTCAAAAAGTTTGGAATTTTTGCGAAAATCGAAAATAAGGTTTTTAAAGACTAAGTGTGTATGTATTTGGTAATTCGAATAAAATATCTTGTGCTGTGCTTTTCAATGCCAAATTACCGTATTTACTCTTTTAATCCCCCGCCTCCAATATTTCCCCCGCCTCTTATAATCCTCCCTCTGGAGAAAGGACAAAAAATAATCTCCCCCTTTCTATTAATTCCCCGGGGGATTACTAGAATTTTTCAAAAAAAAAGTATAAAATCGATTTTTTGTACACGATTTTCAGAAATTAACAAATAAATTCAATAATCAACAATTAAAAAATTAACTTATTTTTCATACCAAGCTATATGTATGTTATCGTTTGGTGCAAAAGTACAAAAATGAATTTATACTTCCTTGTAACTACCAAATGTCTAAAAATATTAAAATCTAATGATTTTTAAAAATAAGCAGATTATTCTTTTTCTTTAATATTTTGGAAATTTGAAATTAATGACATTGAAATTCTTAAAAATTTTATTTGCAAATTTTTAAATTTTCGACAGCTTCAAGTATTTCTGACTACCAAATTTTAGGTATTTTTGTTTTTAATGGATAGTAAACAATGCATTCATTTTTACATTTTTGGATCAATCGATTCAGCATCGCGTTAAATCACTAATAAAACTTTTTTTAAAGTATTTTATATGCCATAATAGCAATTATGGTTGAATTTTTTAAACATTAAGTTTTTGATAGCTCTGAAAAATTTTCAACTTCTTAAAAACTTGATATTTTTAAAATTTTTACGATCAGTTCCTTATTGCTCTTTTAGTTTATAAACAACACATCCAATTTTTTCCATACAAACTTATTCCAGCCAAGACCCCCATTTTTCGTTGGTGAATTTAGAGCGTTTTCTCGGAATTTCGATACATATAATGATAAAAGTCGAAATTAACTTGAAAGCTCCGCCCATCCCTGTCTATATCGGCTACACATCACATAAATATTAAACCTAGCAAACCTGTGTAAATGCAGGTGGTATTAACGCAGAGTTTAGGATATTTAAATTGATGGCAAAATTTTGACTTTCCATTTTTATTTTCCACATTTCCTTGCTCATAGATTCCATCCTCGGGCTTCCATGCCCAATTACATTTCAGCAAACCTTGGGACGAGGTGAAAGAGAGGAATTAATTAGAGGGAGAGGGAGGGGGATTAAAGGGACCTGTCTACCCGCGGGGATGCTTTATTTCGCCTACACGTTTAGAAATCTAACTTCTAGATTTAGGCGCCTGGAACTAAGTTTTGTAATTACATTGCGGGACCTAGCTAACATTATTCGGTTATCTATGTATTTTTGGGCGCCGGCGCCTAGAAGTTAGTTTTCTAGACGTGTAGGCGAAATTTTTTTAGGCGAAATAAAGGTGAGCCCTACCCGCCGGTAGCCAAGTGACCGTATTACCTATTTCGCTACCAATCAATACCTGCTGGTAACAAAGTGTCTTTAGGGATCAGTGCTGAAGAGGAACTGGAAAAATTTAGTTTTGAATTGGAATTCGGAAACCGGTAAGCATTTTTCAATTTCGGAAAACGGAATCGAAATTCGGAAGCGAAAAAACCCGGGTTTTTTTCGGAATTCGGAAGTTGGAATCCGGAATTCCGTCCAGCATTTTTCTTTTTTAAATTATTAAAATGTTCCAGTTAAATGCCTAGAAAAACAAGGAAATAAGAAATGTTCCAAGAAATAAATTTATACTACCAATATCAAGAAAAAAAAGAAAATTAAAAAAATTAAAATTCTACATTTTGGCGAAAAAATTCTTTAAATTTTTTCCCCAAAATATCTAGGTATTCCTTAAAATCCCTTCCCCCCCCCCCAAAAAAAATTATCCAAAATACCTAGATATTCCTCAATTTTCCCCCCAAAAATTCATAGGTTATTTCCAAAAATACTCCAAAAAATTAATTATTATTTATATTTAAATATAATATATTAATTAAGAAACTTTGTAGAGTATATTTTTAATAGTTATTAAAGAGTGCAATTCTACAATACAAATTTTATAAATGCTCATTCTGACCAATTTGGCAAAAGGCCCTAGCACCTTTTTCGTTGTCGTATCCCAAGTAGTAAACTCTACGTCGAAAATCGTTGCAATAGATAAATTATCTATTTTTTAATACCAATTTATGCATAATTTTCCTTAAGTTTAATTTGTAAATTGTTTTCTACATAATATTACTTTTATTATTTTTAGTATCATTATTTTTTACAACAAACAAGGTCTGTTATTGAAATTAGTGGTAGGAATTAATTTTTAAAATTATGTTCTTAAAAAATTTAAATACCATTGGTTTCGACGATGCAGAAAACGAAGAAAAACAGGAGCAAAAAGAGAATCTTGCTAGTCATTATTGTTGCTAATTATTGAAAAGGCTTTCAAAATTTTAATTTTTTTTTGAATTTCATGGGAAAAATTAGAAAAAATGATTATAATTTTGGATAAATAAAAAAAACTAAATCATTATTTTTTATTTTAAAAGGAATTATGCGTAGATGGCAAGCGATATTTTGGAAGACTTGAAAAATGCAGTGCAAGCATAACCCAAAAAATCAAAAAATTATTACAATAAAAATGGATACATGAACTTAAAACTGATGTATAAAAATATCTAATTTAATAATTAATAAATTATTAAATGAATTAAAAAATAGAGTTCTAATGGTTTTCATAGTTTAGACATATATATTGTTGAAGGAATTTTTAGAGCAGCTCAGCAAATCGAAATGGCATGAATCATACATTAAATTTCTATGCGAAAAAATGGATGGGAATGCGAAATGGCGATACGATATGATATCATGCATTTTACAAATTAATAATTTTTCATTTGCCTGGCAAATTGGTCATTTTAAAGAAGAATCCTTGCATAAAAAACGCAACTATAATATATATTTAAAAATAAGAATCTATACATAAGTAGGTATATGACAGGTTAGGTATATGACATTCGCTATTTGTTAGCTATGCCCAGAGTGGCCTAGAGGATAGTGCTACTGCTACAGACTGGTGTTTCCATCTTTTAGGTTCGATTGTCGATGAAAAAAACTAATTTTTTCTTAAACTATTTATCAAGAAATAAATTTTTTCTATTAATGAAAAACTAAACTATTTTCTTAGAAAAACTAACTTTTTCATAAACTGATCAGAAAAAAAACTAAATTTTTTTCTATTAATTTTTACTTTCAACAAATACGTTATTTTGGGAATATTATATTCGACAGCTAGAATTAAAAGTCCTGGACTAAAATACACCCCTAAAAACGAGGTCCTAGACCAAAGTATACCTCTAAAAACGAGGTCTTGGACCAAAATACACCCCTAAAAACGAGGTTCTGAAAAAGAAATACATTCCAAAAATTTTACAAAGATGAAAAATGCTCGCATTGAAGCGCGTGAAATTGAAATTGCCAACAAAATCTATTGAATTTTGAAAATTTTTCTTTTCCATATATAAAAATTCAAATTTTGGTACTTTCCTGTTAACGGGACTTAATACAGGAATACGGTAAAATACCTAGCTAATACAAAAAATCCACTTTATGAAATAGATCGGCAAAATTATGCTTCTACACCATCGGAACGGAATAATATAATCATGCAAAGGGATTCAGATTCAGTAATAGTTGATCTTAATGAACATAAGGGTACAAGCTTTCAGCATAGCCATTCTGATTCTGATTTGGAAGATTTGACAAATGATTTTAATTCTGAAGAGGATATGCACGATCAGAAACTTATCGAGCATAATTCACATCAATCAAGTTCCACACGAAAAAAGGGTTGACCCTCATTATTTAAAAATATTATTTTGCTAAAATAATTTATCCAGATTTATTTTTAATGAATGGATCAAATTTATTGGAACAATATCAAAAATACAAGTGTAAATGGCCTGAAATGACCGAGCAACAAATCGCCAATAAATTAAAAGTTAACAGGACAACCATATATCGACATAAAAAATCGAAAGACATTCCAATAGAGAGAAGTAATTTTTTACTTAATTATATGATTATTATTCTTACGGTTTGTATATATTAAATTATATTAATATAAATCAACTTATAGAATAAACATGGTTATTAATGAATCGCCTCATTAATAAGGTGTAAGTGATATCAAAAGAATTCTGGTGACCTTATAATTCTAACATTGGTAATATAGTTATTAGAATAAAGAGAATACTCCTAATTTCCTGAATTTAGGGCGATTTTAGGGTGAAGTATTCTGATGACATCAGAATGCGTTATAGCCAAATTTGACACGAGTTTCACATGAGATAATGTCATGTCAAAAAATATTTTTCCCGAAAAAATCAATTAGGTATTAGCTAACTCCTATTAGGGTTAGTTTTTGATGTCGAAAATGAATCTGATTGAAAAGTCATATTATTAATTTCGACATGTGGTGATAGCTCAAATCTTACGCCAATATCTGAATTCCAGGCTTGTAAATCCCTGGTGCATAAAAAAACATTTTTGAATATACTTTTAATATTTTTTCAAAAAAAATAAATTGACAGATAGAACATTTAAAATATTGTTAATAAAATTTGAATGATTTTTTGCTTCTTTGAATACTTGCTTTTTTAAAAACTATACATAATTTTATTTTATTTCTTTTTTTCAAAATTTCTATAGTAGTCATATTTATTATGTTTAAAATATTATCAAATTCTTCATTTTTATAATAATCCATAAATAAATAAATATTGTTAATAATCTAGAATATTTTCAGTAAGAACATGTAAAAAACTCGATTGCAAAAATATACAAGGAGATTAAAGATCAGAATCCGGGCATAATGGATAAAGATGTAGCAAAAATGATGAATATTTCAAAATTCAATTTAGCACAGAGAAAAAGAAAAGCAGGACTGCAAAAATCAAGTAATTTATTATACAAAAATAAAAACAAAAAATTGCTCAATTAAATATTATAAAAATATATGCTTTATCTATAAATATCATATTAATAAGTAAAATGCATCAGCATATGTTTTTTTAATTGTTGAGTAATTATATTTTTCCAACTTTCGACCAAAATGGCAAAGTTGGCCATTTTAATAGAAAATTGGCCAAAAAAGGCAATTTTGGTCGAAGGTTTGAAAAAATATAAAAAATCAGAGTGGGGCAATCGAGATGTACTTTTTAATTGATTCAGAATTCAATGGGATACATTTTTCAATAATTATTAATTAACTAGGTCATTGTATAAAAAAGTAACTCTTCGGTATTCATGCTAGCAAAATTACACAGTTAAAGAATCAAAAAAATCTAATAATTTGTGAAAAGATGCTCCTATGTCTCCTCCATATTTTTTGCTTTTTGGAATAATTATCATTGCTAGTGAAATTCTCGAGAAAAAATTTCTGAAATGGTCCAGGTCAAAAAAATTAAACTGGGTTTTCGGATTTAAAACCGGATTTTTTTAGGAAATTGTGTTTTTATAAACCCATAATGTATCCGATTAATCCATTATTATTCAATATTGGTTTGTCCAAAAAATTTATTTTTTGATTAGTTCTGTGCACATTAACGATCTATGATTTTTAAAATTTATTACTTTTTGATTAAATCAAAATTTTAAATTAATTTCAAATTTTAATATTTTTATTAGTGCTATCTCTAATTTACATTTTTTTCTCGACCAATATTTCATGCTTATTATTTTAAAAATGTCAAAAAATATTTTTTATTATTTAAAAGAATTTCAAAAAATTTTAATGAAGAATTTTGCAACTAAAATATTTTCTTTTTTAATATTAGATTTCACATAACCCGAATTCATATAAAAAATATACTAGTGAAAAGTATAAAATTTACATAGATGAAAGCAATAATTATGTGTTGGGTTCTACCTAAAAGGGGGGGTCTACCTAAAAATGGATTATTCAAATTTTACTATATTAATTTTATTATTTTTGATAAAAAAACAGAAAAATCCATTTATGCACGTCAAAACCACATGCTAAAGCGTTGTCCAAAAATGCAAATGTGTTTGTTTTGTCCAAAAGTGACAATGGAGCATTTAAAATTAAATGCCTTAACGACGAAACGACTAAAAATTTTTATATTTTTTAAATTAATGTAGCCGACAAAAGTATTTGTATCTGAAAGGTCACACCGAATTATATTGATAAATATTCCTTCTTGAATAATGTTGAATAATGTTTCTTCCGTTTGATTTTATCCTCTTCCGATCGTTTTCTCCTTCCATCAGCAATCAAAAATTTATGTAAAATGTATACACTCAACAATCCTTCAGAATTCTGTGATATCAGAGACTAAAAAATAAAATTAAAAATGACCAAAAATAAATTCGCTTTTTTAAATTTTATATACAATAATTATATTATGTTTCTTGTTTTTGATTTTTATAGCTTGTTAAGTATGGGTATATATTTTTTGTAATCGATTATTTTTAGCATTTTTTACCTAGACATTCCCATCGTGATAATTAATGCATATTAAAAAAATATTTGTTGAATTTGAATAATAACTAATTAATTTATACTTGATTCGAACAAATGAAATAATTTCAAAAATATTTATTATATAAAAAATCATAGAAATATTAGAAATTAAATATTATATCACATTATGAATTTTTTTTTCTCGTTATTTCATTTTATAAAATATCTTAATAAATTTGAAAAATTCTTCAATTTAACGTCGTTTGCTAGATTGATTTAAAATAAAATTTAACATAAAATTTTAACAAAAAAAACTATCTATAATGGGTGAAAATTTTTACCAACTGAAGTAAATAGAAATGTTTTTTAAATTAATTGTAAACATTTTTAAATTTTTTCTAAATTTTTAAATTTAATAAAATCCTTTTTGACTGCATAATATCTAGAATAAAAAATTATTATTTTGTATTATAATTATTATATTTTTTCACATATCTATTTATTGTACCAATTAATTTAAAAAATTTTAGGATAAAAAATACCGAACGATAAAAACAATAAAATTATTCACTTAGTAAGTAGAGATCGGAGCCGGATCGGAGGCCTGGGTCCGAATTTTTGGAGGGACCACGGACTTTGCCGGACCAGGACTTTCCCGGACTCTGGTTTCTGGATCCGTTACGGGGGTGGTTTCCAAATCCGGTCCGGGGTCTGGGTCCTGTTTTTGTGAAACCCTGACACTTCCGGAACTTTCCATCCTACGAAAAATCGAAAAATTGACCAATTTTCATAAAGATAAAGCTAAAAATGCCAGAAAATTTTACCGGTAATCGTATCGGGCACCCATTAATTCATAAATCTCAGGAACATAATTTATCCCATAAACATAATTAAAAAATTTTTCTGGCAGCACTCCAATAAAAAAAGTCAATTAAAAATATTCCAGAATAAGACAATGTACCCAATGTATTTATGAATGGCAATTATGATAAATAATATTTTATTAAGAAATTTAAGTTATTTTTGTGTATTGTATTATAAAAAATGTTTTATTGGGGTTTTAAAAAAGCCAGCTTCCGGGCCGGATATAGGCTACTATCAGCAAACCTGGACTTACCCGTAGTATGATTTTTCCCGGACTCCGGGTACCGATCCGGTCCGGGGCTGTCCCCAAAATCCGGCTTCAGGGTCCGGATTTTCTATGTTATAGCATTAAAATAAAAATTATTAATATTGCCAAAAGAATCATTATTAATTTATTATCCAGGTATTTCTACAAAAAATTTCTTTATGACAATGGCGCCTCCTCCAATAATCCGATTGCGCAAAATTGTAAAAAATGAACAATTATTAAAACCAATTAAAAATATTTCCAAATCGCAGGAAATTATTCCTAATCGCGATTATACAAACACACAAGCAAAACAGATTGTAAACGAGCAAAATTCTACTCTAATACAGGAAAATATTGTAACACAGCCTGAAAATAATGATGAATTAAATAATCAAAATGTTGCTCCACAAAATAAATTGATTCAAATGGATTTTGAATCGGAAAAAATAGACAATGTTAATAGTGATATTCCAGAATCTGAATTTAATCATTCTGATGTGGATGTTATACTGAATGATTCTGATGAGGATGGGCCACATCCGAATCTAATTGATCACAATTCTTGTCAATCAACTTCCACAGGTAGAAATAGGTGACCGTAATTATCAAAATTTATCTGATCATATAAAATTTTAGATTTATTATTAATGAGAAAATTGATGTTAGTTAATCAATATTTAAAATACAAGAATAAAAGTCCGAATATGAGCGAAGTACAAATTGCTAAAAAATTGCAAATTCCCACGTCAACGCTATACTATCTGAAAAAATGGAATGGCATTCCACTGAAACCAAGTGATTTAAGTCATTTTTAATATCATAAAATAATTAATAATTCTTCAGATTTTAATTAAAATCATTTGAAATATGTAAAAAAAATTTATACTCTTCGAAATAGACTGCAATTTCTTATTAGAAATAAATTTAAAACTTATTGTTTGCTTTATTAAATCAAATCATAAAATTGTAAAATTAAATTATAAAATAAATAAAATAAGATATTTTTAATACATCATTTGGATATGGAAAGAAAAAATATATACTTTAAAAAACCTTATTAAGAAATATGAATACTCGAACAAATGGTTTTTTAAAATTTTTAATTGTTTATACAAATATTTAAATTAATATAATTTTTTAAAAATATTCTTTCATTTTAAAAATTGTTATAAATATGAAAGGGAAATAAAACAATGAAATTTTTTTGCAATTTACAAAAATCATAATATTAATAATTTATTGTAGGTTATTCATTCTTTTTTTCCTATTTTATATTTAAAATATTTTAATAAAATATTCTTTAAATAATTTCATAAAATAATTGATATATTTCAGTAAGAAAATATAAAAAATTTGATGAAAATGAATTCACAAAAATATACAAAGAAATAAAAGAGCAGAATCTGGGAATAATGCATCAGGATGTGGCAAAAATTATGAATATTTCTAGATCCCATTTGGCACAGATGAAAAGAAAAATAGGAATTCAAAAACCAAGTAAATATTAAAAAATGCTCCTTGGTTATAAAATTTTTTGTGGCTATGGCGGGCAATAAGGGTTCATCAATATTCAACAATCCAAACTCAATTTTATACAAAATATAAAGAATAATAAAAACATTAAAAATAATATAATTGATTTTTATAAATATTTAGTTAGAAATACCATATTTCCTGTATTAAGTCCCCCCTGCAATTAGTCCCCCCCCTGCAATAGACCCCCCCTCTGGAGGGGGGTCGAAAAATAAATCCCCCCCTGCATTAGGACCCCCGGGGGTACTAACCAAAAATTTGATTTTTTATATAAGGAAAAAGNTTTGTCTGATAAATAGTGTTAAAAAATAATTTCGTCCACCGGGACTCGAACCCAAAAGAATGGAGATTGCAGTTTGCAACACTATCCACTAGACTATAAGTGCATATAAGCGAATGGATGACATTTCTGACTGATTGTTATGCAAATTTTCTCCCTCAAAATATTTTCTCCCTCAAAAAATGGAGTCGAAAAATAGTACCCCCCTCTTCAAAACTGAGGTTGAAATACAAATCCCCCCCTGCAATTAGTCCCCCCCTGCAATAGACCCCCCCTCTGGAGGGGGGTTGAAAAATAAATCCCCCGGGGGGTCTAATACAGGAAATACGGTAAGCACAGTTAGATTTATGGAAAAATTTGGCGCTCTAATTAAAGCTTAACACAATGAATACATATTTTAAATAAATTTATAATCTTTTGTTATTGATTGATTTTTGAATGACCTTATGGTGCTAGTCGTTAAAAAACCGCCACATAGGGCGCCAGAAAAAGGTTTAAATGTCATAGTAAAAGCAAAACAAAAAAGATTAAAAATATAAAGAGTAAAATTGGAAAAATAGATTAAAATTATAAAAAGCAAAGTTGGAAAAATAGATTAAAAGTATAAAAAAAGTAAAGTTTTTCGATTTATAAAACAATAAATTTTCGAATATTTAAAATCAAAAGATGAAAAATCAAATTCTGTTCTACTTACATTATACTTTTAGACTAACAAGGTCTAAAATTTTATTTTGTGTTTTTACTCTTTTATTTGACGGTATTTTAAGGTCTTATAGCACTGAGCTTTAATTTCTCGGCCCGCCTTTTGCCACAAAATATTCCGCCATAAAAAGGCCACCACATTTTTCTTTTCCATAATTAGTAAAAGGCAACAAACATTTTACTGTTGATGCACAACAAACTATTCTAAAAGAATGTGCAAAATTGAAAAAGGAAAATCCCAAATTTAATGACTTCGAATGTGCTGCAAAATTCGGTATTCATCCAGTGACATTATGCATTTGGCGAAAGAAGCATGATTTTTACGGAAGTAAAATTTCATTTTTTAAAAAAATAATTTTGGTCTTTGAGTTTTTCAAAATAATTTTTATTTAAAAATAAAAGACAAATAACTTGAATATTTATCTTATTTATTTAATACATTTTACTTTAAAAAGGGAAAATTTAAAAAAAATCAAAAATAAAAATTTAATTTTTGAAAAATAGCGGGAAATTCTGCGATGAAGAGAAATGGCTTAGAAAAAATACACTGGCGTGAAAGAAAATGATCAAGATAGAAATGTTGATTAAATTTTATATAAAATTTCTTATTATTCAAGTGATCAGTGTGATTTTAAATGTTCGTGATTTGCTATTTTCATTGAATAAAAATATTTTTTTAACAAATAAAATTATCGACTTATAAAAAAAGGCTCTGCATAATGCGTATATTATTATTATTATAATTTTTTGAAAATTTATTCTATACTAATTTATAAGAAAATATTAAAATTATCTATGCAAAAAGTGAAAAAATTTTCGAAACAAAAAATTTTTTCATGCTTTTTTTAACATTACAAAAATTGGAATGTAAATTAATAAATTACACTATTAATAATTGTTTATTAAGACAAAACAAAGAAAATCATTTTAAAATTCATTTTTAAGGCTTTTAACCCCTTACCCGCTATAACTATAATAATTATTCTACATACTTAAACACGAAAAAAAAATAATTTTTAATCATTTTGAAATTTTCTCGCACTTTAAGGAGAGCAAATTTTTAATCATTATTTAACAATAAAAAAATAAAAGATTAATGTCTATACAATTATAGTCATTAAGATATCTTATAAATATTATTTGACCATATTAATTTTTTCTCATTGCATCATTCTTTTTTCTCCATTCCTTGATAGTATTTGGCGATATATTTAATTTTGCACCAATTTTCCATTCGGAAATTTTAGGATCATCAGTTTTTGTTGATAATATTGCTTTAAAATAGCCATTTTTTCTTCGGAAGTATATATTCTATATTCTCTAGGCTTATGAGCTAAAAAATAATTGACTAATGAAAGGGTTACAAAAGATATTTTTCAAACTTTTACAAATCTACCAAAAATATTAAAAAATGAGATACAAAATTTCTTACAATTTTTAATACGTTCACACATTTTCAAATGACATAATCTTTTTATACTAATTGCCAATTTTTCTGCAATTTTCACATCGCTAAAATTCGGATTGTTTTGCTTCATTTCATTGTATTTTTCTATTATTCGTCGTTTTTGCTCTCTTTGTTGTTCAGTTTCCTCTTAAAATTTGTTGTTAATTAATATAAAAATTTCAATCTTTACAGATTTTTGTGATTTTTTATTTGGTTTTAAAAAATTTGCTTATAGAGACTTGAATTATTTTGCTTAATTGTTAATAATTAATTTCTATACTGTAAAATAAAGTAAAAGTGGTACTTTATTATAAAATATTTCCATTTTTTGGGAAACTTAAAATTTTTTTTCTTCGGAAGGAAAATTTTTTATCCTTTGTAATAATCTTATTCTCTTGAATATTTTTTCCAAATTTAAAAACATCGGAATTTTTTGCTACTGCTTACAGTAAGACCTAATTAAGTTCATTTTTATATTCATTTTAACCGACAATAATAATATAAATACTTGATTTCATCGGAATGCCTTTCTTTTTTCTCAAATGATATAACTTTGATCTTGTGATTTTTAATTTTTTGGCAATTTGTGCTTCAGTCATTTGCGGTCGTTTATTCTTGTAATTTTGATATTGATCCAATAAGTTCGATTCATTTATTAAAAATAAATCTATAAATTTACAACCAAATAATACATAATTAAAAAATCTCATTTTAACCTTTTGTTCCCGTGGAATTTGAAGTCTGCGAATTCTGATCAGGGTTGCGCGAAATTTCGAGTTTCGATTACTCGAAATTTCGATTTTTTTAGTTTCAATTTTCGAGTTTCGAGAAAATACTCGAAATTTCGAGCAAAATGCACCCTTAAGAATGGGGGTCTTGACTAGTGACATGCATCCCTAAGAATCGGGTCTCCATTTAAATATTTTTTGTCGACACGATTCTCTTGTATATTTTTCTAGCTGTCTGCCATCCGCACTATATACATAGCTTTTTCCCACTCCCACCATGCAAAACATCCCCAACTCAATAACGAAATATCCCCAAAGACAATACATTTCCAAAAAGAATTTCCAGACAGAAATCTTTATGTACACTGTATAGGCTTGAAGAACTTCCACAAGTCTGAAATTTTCAAAAAAATTACGTGTTAATTTTTCCCCTGTAAAATTTTTTTTTGAAAAATTTGAAGAAAAAATGACCGATTTTCTTCAAAAATCGCCAAAATTTTCAAAATTTTCTCCGGCGGCCCCGATCCTCCCCCTTGGTGCCCCCCGGAAATTTTTTTCTGGCTACGGGCTTGAGGAACGGTACAGAACACAGGATTTTTAAAATTACAGGACAGCGTCTTGTTATAGGATATCCTATACTTGCTTTTTTTGCATCTTTTTTTCTTGAATGTTTAGACTTTGAAGGAATTTTTTCTGCAAAATAAAAAATTTTGAATTTTCCAAAAATTTCGAGTTTCGAGTTTCGATCCGTCGAAATTTCGAGGTTTTTTGAGTTTCGAATTTCGAGTTTCGAGCAAAATCCGAGTTTCGTGCAACCCTGATTCTGATCGATGACATAATTATTCTCATGGTCTGTTTCGGAATCAGAATCACTTCTCGCATCGTCCAAATCAAAGTCAGAACGACTACTATATTGATAATCTGCATCATCATCATCGTCATTATCATCAATAAGATAATTCATTTCCGAATCAGTATCTGTAGAAATATTCCTTCCTGATGATGTAAAAGCATCAGTTTGACTCTCGGATCCGTTATTCGAATTTTGCACCTTTCCTATATCATTTATTCGGATTTCAGCAGTTTTTTCCTGTATTTCTGCACAATTTAGATCCGATTCTGCAATATTTTCTTGTAAAACTGGATGTTCGTCTAAGCGAATTTGCAGACATCCGAGATTATTTTGCAAAATATTATGTTGATCTTTAAACATATTTGGCATTTGTTCGATTTGTTGTTCAATTTTGCGCAAACGGATTATGTGAGGAGGCGCCATGGTCATAAGGAAATTTGTTGTAGGAATGTCTTTGTTATTAATATAATCGCATGGTTTTGAAATCATAATATAATTTTTATTATATATTATTTAAAATAAATAAATTTATGATTGACCTTCTTCCTGTTTTACATATCCTTTTGTGAAGGAATCGAAATCATTGAAAGGACCACTGGGTGAAGAATTGATGACATGCAAAATAACATGCAAAATAAATATTAATAAATTATACATCAATTTTATTCTAAATTTACTATTCATATTAATAAAGAATTTGCATTAAAAGGAAAGCTTTATAAAATCACAATCAAAAAGTGTGATTTATTAGTTAGTTATATATTTAAAGATCAGATGAAAAATAGAAATCAATTCAAAAATCAAAAAAATAAAGCAAAGAAATAAAATTAATAATTGAAAAAATATTATAAAAATTGAACATTCCTGGAGGTTGGAATTGGAACATTCCTAAATAGGTAAAATTCTTTTAGGATTCTGAATGAATTAAATATATCATAAAGAAAGTTATTTAGTTCCAATCAAAAATGAATAAAATAGCACCGCTATTTTGGTCAACTAATTATTTATATCTGATATTTTGAATATGTGTATCATAAATCAAGGGCTTTCTAATGGTATATCATAATAATTTTTCCTTTATTTACTAACCAAATCATAAGCTATGAGTGTTTGGTGTGAAAAAATAGAACTTTAAAATTTGTAAAAAAACATAAAAAACGATCTTGACTAAATTTAAGAACGTGAAAATTTTTTATTAATTTATATTTGTTCCCAAACCTATATCATAAATCAAATTGCACACTAAAAATAAATGCATAAATATTAAATAAATCAATAAATCAACACATCATAGAAATATACACGAATCGCAAATTGTATCTTCTAATTTATTTCTTTAACATACGAACAATGATTTATTTTCTATAAAAAATATATATATTTTTTAAATTACTGCTAGCAAAATTATATAATTATCGTATTAACTTTTAATTTAAGGATAATCTTCGGTGAAGTTTGAAAAATTTATGAATAAATTCTAATTTAAGGTAATCTCATTTTTAATATAAATTTTGGAATATTAATTTTGTTCTCAAATTAAATTGTACAGTTATTTAAAAAAACAATGACTGCCATTTTAAAATGGAAATTTTGTGCCCGAGGAAGATAAACCAGATTATGTGTGTAGTCATCGGTGCTAGGGCGTTAAAAAAAAGTGCCAAATGATATAGTCAAAACAAAAACTTTTTTGTTAGGCTTGTTAGACAAAAAGTATAAACGGCAAAATTGTTCAGAATTTAATGCTGATTCGAATGGTATAAAAAATTTCCGAAATTCTAATAAAAAGTCCGAAATTTTCCCGAATTACTGATAAATACGGTTTTTAGGGGATATTCGAACTTTTTGTTAGAATTTCGGAAAATTTTTTATATCATTCGAATCAGCATATAATTCTGCACAACTTTGCCTTTTATACTTCTTGTCTAACAAGTCTAACAAAAAAGTTTTTGTTTTGACTATATCATTTGGCACTTTTTTAACGCCCCATTTGGCACCTTTTTAAGGTCCTAGCACCTAGTCATCCGCCAAGTATCACAATCAGGCTCAAAATATTTTATATTGGAATCTGTTTATTTTTTCATATAATGTATTTTAATTTGGAAATATGCACTTTTTATAAAAGTTTTTATTCCATTCCAACTTTTATACTTGTATTATCGATCAAATAAATTTATAACTTTTCTCTAAAGACAAGCTGATTTTTTTGATTTTATTAAACTGAGAATTTTTAATTATTTTCTAAGTTTTTTTTTCTTATAGACATTGATTGATGAGATTTAGCTCGATTAGATGTGTCATTTATCTTTTATCTAAATCTTAATCAAAATGATTTTTATTTTAATCCAATCTATCATATTGATAAAAATAATTCCTTAAACATCCATTTTTATTTATATATTCCTTTACAATGAGAAGTTTTATTTTGTTTCCCATTTAATTTTCAATTTTATAAGATTTTAGCTCGTTTTTATGCAATTTATACTGAATTTTCCTGTTTTACTGAATTTTCCTGATTTGGCTAAATTCTAATTAGATTTCCTTGTGTATCAGTATAATTTTGAAAGTTTTGGAATTAATTTTATGCCATTCTTCAACATTAATTGACCAATTTCGATAGAATACGGGCTTTGTCCAATTTGTCGTGTAAAATTTAATACATTCGAATTATGAGCCAAACTATCATTATTTTTGAAAATTTTTTATAAAACTTTTCATCATTATCTTCAAAATTTCTATATGCAGAATAAAATATATGAATCAATTAAATTTAATGAAATTTAAAATATTATTATATTTATATTAGTATCATTAAATTAATTCAGCTCTTTTTATTATGTTTACATTTGATAAGAAGTAAACATATATTACAGGTTTAAAACAGGTGTGATTTATTGTAATTACCGTAAATTCTCTAATATAAGGCCTCCCTCCATTATTAGGCCTCCCTCTAATATAAGGCCCCCTTCGACAGAGGTTGAAAAATATAAGGCCCTCACTCTAATATAGGGTCCCTCTCTATTATAAGGCCTCCCTAGACGGAATTGATGCAATAGACAGTATTTTAATAGTTTTTTAAGTGGAGTTTTCATTGTGTTTTAGGAAAAAATAAATAAATATTTTCAAGAAAAAATTCCCTTTAGTGATTTTGAACAAAATACAACACTTTTTGGTAGAGATCGGATCGGTATTTTTCGGTAATGGTTATATCTCAAGGTTGCAGTTCAATCTTGGATTTTTTTTCTTTTCCAGTATAATAGCAAATATAAATAAATTAGGGGTTGCAAAAAAGAAAAATCAATTTTTTTTTATTTACAGGTGGAACTATTATAGAAGCTAATTATAATTACCGAAAAATACCGAGCCTCGGTATTTTTCGGTAATTTATAGATTTCATGAAAAACGCTTTTGGTTTTTTGAATTTTGTTTTTCGCAACCCCTAATTATTTTATATTTGCTATTATGCTGGAAAAGAAAAAAAATCTTAGATTGAACTGCAACCTTGAGATATAGCCATTACCGAAAAATACCGATCCGTTTTTGGCCACCCTCCACCCCGACTTATTAGGTTGAAAAATATAAGGTCCTCCCCCTAATATAAGGCCTCCCTCTATTATAAGGCCCCACTTCAACCGAGGTTGAAAAATATAAGGCCTAGGCCTTATAATAGAGAATTTACGGTATGTAAGAACGCAATTTATAAACAAATGCATATTTTTTGCTGACTCAGAATAGTCTGAAAATCACGTTAAACACATTTTACATGATTTAAATATTCTAGTATGGTTCTTTTGCATATCTCGAATTTTTCGGGCTTATTCCGCATATTTTGTGCATTTTTGGGACATTTTTACATTTATTTGGACATTTTTTGCATATTTTCTAATTTTGGATCAAATTTTGTAAAAATATTAAACTTTAAAATGAAGAAAAAATTTTCAAAGAAAATAGATAAAAATTTCATTTCGATAATCAAATCTGGGATAAAATGACAAAAGTGCATTTTTCTCCATTTTTTGGGATTTTTTATGGAATTTTATCTTTTTTTTGGCCTGAAAATGCGTTAAATATGCAAATAACCACTTTAAATAGTATAGAATTTTTTGGCAAAATTTTTGCTTTTAAGGTCATGTTTTGCAAAAAATATTCTAGTATTCTACAGCATATTTTACGCATATTTTGACTCTTGTTGTGCATATTTTATGCGCATATTTGTGAAATTTTTGTGCATGTAAACCGCATCCATACTTTTATAAATATCCATATATTAAAAAATTTATTTATACTAAAAATTACTGAAATCCATTTATTGTGATTTGATGAACGATTCGTAGTAAGATAATTCTTATTAAATTTCCTAGAACATCTATAAAGGGATAGCTAGTCGAAATTTGCGTAACATAAATAAAATTAAAAAATTAAGAAAAAACTTAAGCAGTTACCGGTATTTTCGATAATCTGTTGCCAATTAAATTTGTCCAATTAATTACAGATGATTTTAAACAACCACTTGATTGTGTATCAAATTATTAGTTTTATTTAAAAAAGCAAAATAGGTATTTTAGTTCAAAATTTTTATACATGTTAAATGTTAATTTATGTAATAAATTATAGTATTTATTTTATTGTATTGAATGTGGCTTGGAAAATTTGGCTACAAAACTTCAGTGGTTGAATCGATCAAATAATAAATTATACCCAAAATATACTCGGAATTTCTAATAAGGGAAATTTTGTGCTAACACTTATTTATGCATATATTTGATGACATTAATGATA
>LDKF01000804.1:3695-22135 GCA_001026735.1 Rotylenchulus reniformis | reverse complement strand
AATTATATTTTTGTGTTAATCCTATAGAAATTTCACATACCATCAAAGATCACAAAGTAAACTAGTTATGTAATATAATATAAAAATATGTTCATTAAATTATCACATTTAATTTTAATTGATTTTTATTAAGGCATTTCACCTCGTTAAGCATGCAAACGACAAAAGTATTTTAAAAATTATAAAAAAATTATTACAAATTATTAATGTATTTTATACACATTATACACCTTTATTTATCCATTTTCAATTCGGTAGCACATGGATTTATAAAATCAGAAGGAGGTCAATTATTTTATTATTTTTATTATTTTAGAAGAAAAATTTAATTTCATTACTTTATTTATGGTAATTCATTGATAAAAATATTAATATTTCAAAAAATAATTGCATATGGATATACATCATTAGAGTTATTTTTAAGAAGATTTTTCGACTACAAATTCCATTGTGGTTATGGCGCCTCCTCCAATAATCCGAATGCGCAAAATCATACAACCAATTGAACAAATGCCAAATTGTGTTGAAAATCGTCAAATTAATATTGATGAATGGCATGAAAATTATCGCGAAAATGAGCAAAATTATACAAATAAACAAATAAATCAAATTACAATTGAGCAAAATCTAACCAAAATTCAGGAAAAGTGTGTCGAAATGACACCAAATCCTGATGAAATCCTACAAAATCCCAATGATAAAAAAGGGAAACAAGATTATGGTTCTACATCATCAAAGTCAAAACCGGATAAAGCAGTAGAAACGGGTTATAAAATTGGATTATGTCTTTATTGATGTAAAATCATTTTATTTCTGATTTAGATGATATAGTTGTTGATTCTGATTCTGAAGAAGATGATCCAGATCAGAATCGAACCGAGCAGAATTCTCGGCCATCAATTTCCACAGCAAGAAAAGGTTGATAATCCATAACTTATAGATTATGATTTGGTACAATAAAATTTTCAGATTTGTTTTTAATCAACAGATCAAAATTATTTGCGCGATACCAAAAATACAAGAATAAACATCGAAAAATGAATGAGAAACAAATTGCCAAAAAATTGAAAATTTCCACCTCGACATTACATCAACTGAAAAAATGGAAAGGCATTCCAATGCAATCAAGTCATTTATTTTTTCCATATAATTATTAGATCTTTAGAATCAAAAATTTAACTAACTTAATAAAAGTGCTCAAAAGAATTTTTAATTTTATTTTACATATTTTTTAATTTTAAAAAGTCAAATCTAAAAATGGATAAAAATAATTTATTTAAAAAGTACATAATAAAGAAATATTTAATTAAAATACCATTTGTAGAGAGCAATGAACAACAAAGAGAACAAAAACGACAAATTATAGAAAAATACAATGAAATGAAGCAAAATAATCCGAATCTTACTGATGGAAAAATTGCAGAAAAATTGGAAATTACTCCAAAACGATTATGTTATTTAAAAAGGTGTGAGCGCTTGATTAATTGTAAGGAATATTTAAATTATTTATAAATTTTCGATTTTCCTGTAGATGAATTTTTCTGATAAATGCCACAAAAATGGAAAAAATTATCCTAAAAATTTATTTTTTGAATTATATACACTGAACAATTAAAAAAAACATTTTTATAGACTATATGCCTAGAGCATATAAAAAATACAATACCGAGGAAAAATCGGCAATATTAGAGCAATATAATCAACTAAAAATTGAAAATCCTGATCTTACTGAACTGGAAATTTGTGCTATATTAAATGTGCCGCAAAATACCATCAAATATTGGAAGAAAGGATGATACAAATAGGAGAAGATTTGAATACCAAAAATCACAGGGTGACCAGAAAGTCCTGCATTTTATTAAATTGTCAATAATTTGTTATTAAATGATTTTACAATTAAATAATATCAGAAGATGCACAATCAAATAGGGTACAAATACAACCATTAATAAGTTTCAAAATGCCCGCGCTTTTAGCTCGGATACAGAGTCGAAATCATGAGAAAAAATTTTAACGATGACACGCGGCTCTTGGACCGAAATTTTGTCCCATTCCCGGAGAAGAGCCTGCTTCAAAGACTCCACATCTTTATGAGGAGTAGCACAAGCCCAGGGCTCCAAAATGGCCCAAAGGAATAATCCAGATCGGAGAATAGATCGGGAGAATGGGGGGGGGCATTATTGGGATGACATGGACCTAGGCAGATGGGTCCCTTTAACTTCGCGAGCCCAATTTCGCGAGCCTTGCTGTAAAATCCAGTTCTAGTCCCTGGTCTCAAAAGAGGCCTCTAGCCCAGTGCCCATGACTCTAAAATATTCTGGAGAATTTCCCTCAAGTAGTAAGTAGTCTTTATTGATTTTTACCTCTGGACCTATAATAAGGTGTTAGGGCGTTATCGCTAAAAACGGTGCTAGGTCGTTTCGGCCAAAAGTGCCAAAATAAAAAATAGTCCCTATAAACTTTTTTGTTAGAGAAGTTAGACAAAAAGTATAAATAGCAAAGTTGTTCAGAATTTAATGCTGATTCTGATGGTATAAAAATTATTTCGCATTTTTTTGTCAAAATGTCGAAATTTTTCAGTTTTAATGAATATTACTATATAGTTACTATACTATATAGTTCGTTGCGGTTTTTTCTACCCATATTCTATCATTTTGATGGTTTTGATATGATGTGCCTCAATAGTGAAAATTTTCCCTTCCATAAAAAGGATGGGTGGTCCTGCATACTGAAAGAGTGCCCGACATTTTTGGCCCCTAACTTTCTTCATCTGATCAGTTAGAAGTTGCGCTTTTTGGAGTTTGTAGAGCGGAATGCCTAATCCATTTTTGGCCATTAAAATTCCATATATTCCTTAAGCTCACACAAAAGATACAGAAAATTTTATCAAATGCGGATGATAAACGGATTATTTGTGTAATCATCACGCCAAATGTCACAATCAAGCTCATAATTTTTTTATCGGATTTTTTTTTCATTTTTTAAAGATGGTGTAAATTTGAGTTAGAAATATACAATTTCTAGGCAAATTATTTTACATTTACAATTTTTATTCTTATGTTTCTAATATCCGTCGATAAAGTTTGAATTTTGTCTAAAATAAATCTGAAAATTTTATCCTCATCAAATTATAATTTTTAAATAATTATTATAACTAAATTTTCTTCCTGTTGAAGCTGATTGTTGAGATTCAAGTGTGTCAATTATTTTTACTAATAAATATCTAATCAGAATCAAAATGAATTTAAGATAATCCATCCATCATTATTGGTATATCTAATTCTGAATATTCTTTTTATATTTTTATATTCCTTTACGATGAGAAGAAGCATCATTTTAATCCCTAGTTAATTATTTGAATGTTAAAGAATTTCAATAAAATTTTGTATAGGTTCTACCCGTTTGTCTGTCTTATTTTAGAATTTGGTTCAATTCTATTTGATGTCCTTATGCATGAGTATAATTTTGAAATTTTCGAATTTAATTTTGTGACATACTTCAATATTAATTGACCATTTCCTACATGTATGTTCAATTAATAATATGTGATTTTGGGCAATTATTTGATTTTGTATCAATTATTAGTCTTTAAAAGACAATAACTTCTTTATTTGTATACATGTTAACATGTTAATTTTTATAATAATTTATATTCTTCCTTTTTATGGTAATATTTAGTGATTGGCACTTTTGGGTACAAAACTTTTTGCAATTTTGGGTTACAAAACTTAAGTATTTGAATAGATTAATTAACAAATTATACTCAAATTATACATGTATATTCGTGGAAAAATTTTGATGTTAAATTATCTTATTTAATGCATAATAAATTGATGACACCGAAGAACAACATTTTTCTTCCATAATATATAAAATTGATTTAAAATTTAAATTAACAATGTTCCTTAATAGAAAATCGTCCTTGAATGTTTTTGATCAATGTTTATGTTAAATTTTTTAATCTTGTTTAGTTGCATAATAATTAAAATAAATGACGTTTATAAAATTATTGGAAATATGGTATCTGGGTGTTCACTGAGAATATATTTTTATTTTAAATTTTTTAAGAAAATCTACAATCTGGATTCAGTTGCCGAGTGACAACTGTGCATGTAATTGCATATATAAACATCTGTTTTAATATAGGTATACAAAAGTAAAATAACTGCTAAAAATCTAATTTTGGTCACTATAAGTTTTGGTCTAACAAGTCTTACAAAAAAGTTTTTGGAGAATATACTGTGTTTTGGCACTTTTTTTTAAAAAGACCCAGCACCAATAAATAAATGGGAACAATTAAGAGCCTTCATCGATTAATAATTTGGCTGGATGTTCAAATAAACGGAAGAGATAAATAATTATGAACTGCTTATAAATATTGTCTTATTTCTTATTTTGTTCAAAAATTCTTATTCATGCCTATTAAATAATGTTTAAGTCTAATAATTTTTTTTATGATTTTAAGCGTAAATAGACATAAATGGCGTGCAAGGAAGAAATTTCCATATCTTCAAAATCAAAATTCCGCATAGACAAAAAAATAAATAAATAGAAAAAAGAAAGATCAAAGAAATATTTCCTCAAATTCAAACAAAGATTACAGAAGGTCGTCAATTATGTGCTGATCCAGAAAAAAAACCTTTTAGTGAGAAAATGAATAATATAAAATACTTATTTTTGGCGAATAAAATTTATATTTCATTTATTAGGCATTTTTATTGAACCAAACATTATTTTCAACAATTAAGGCCAAATTATATTATATAATTCATAAATTCGATTATTAATTTATTTTGAATAATTAAAATTTCAAAGAATTATTTCTGTTTTTTCTCTATTAGAATGTTAATAAACTCAAAAAATGCAATAATAATTTTTGTTTAAAAATAAAATAAATTTTTAATTTCAATAATTTAAATTTATTTTGACAAAGATAATAATTTTATTAAATAATATGAATCCTTAACAGTTTATTGAAAAATGATGAGCATAAAAATTTGATAATCTCATGTCAAAAATAAAAATGATTAATTTTAAAAAACAAATTAATTGATTTAATGAATAATTTATTATAAAAAACTAAAAAGAATTTATCATGATTTTTTAGTTATGAATATCAACTGATTTTACATTTACATGATTAATAAATTTCATTATTATATGATTGGCATGACATGGTAAATATATAGGTAAGCAATCAATTAGTATGGATAATAACATTATTGAATCGATTATTACAATAGATTTTTCATCTAGAGGAAATTTTGATGCTAAAATTATCTATAAGTTTCATAATAATTTTCATAAATTATATACCAACATTTAAAAACATTTAAATATTTATGATTTCAAAAATAAAAATTTCGAAATTTTTTTTTCTCAATAGATAACTAAAAATAAAATAAAATACGAAAAATATAATTAAAAAATATCTACAAAAATTGAAAGAGTAACTGAAACCAATTTTGTCAATCCACGAAGATCTGCTAATTTTATTTATGTTAAAGAACATTTTTATATCTATTTATATTATTATTAATCTATGATTTTTAGAATATGAAACTAAAAATATGCGACATTATAAATATGATATATTTTTACACATCTATTTATTCGTTATCTATTGCTCAAATGGATCGTGAATTCAATTATAATACATTTCAATTTGTAAAATCAGACGAAGGTTATTTATTTAATTAATTTAAATTATATTAGATAATTAAAAATAAATTATCTTATGTGTTTTTATTATATTCGATTTTTAAGAAGACATTCCTACAACAGATTTACTTATGGACATGGTACCTCCACCTATAATCAAATTGCGAAAAATTACAAAACAACCCGGACAAATGCAAAATTGCATCAAAAATCGTCAAATTAATATATTCAATCATGAATATCGAAATCGTATCTTAACCGAACAAAATTCTACCGTACTACAGGAAAATCGTGTTGAAACTCATCAAAATAATAACAATGGATTATGTAGTCAAAAAGAGACTTCTGCAGAATCTAGAAGGAATAAAGCGAATCGAACGAATTATAATTCGGAAATATATGTCCTTAGTAGTGATAATCCACAATCCACATCATCAAATTAGTCATTCTGATTCTGAGTTGAGTGGTTTGATAAATGATACCATTTCTGAAGAGCATGGGTCAGCAGGTCAGAAACTTCTAATCTATAAGAAATTCAGCAATTATATAGGAAAAGTGATATTTTTTATAAAAATTAGAATTTATCAGTAAAATTTTATGATTTACCTATATTCAATGAAAAAATCGATGCTATTTGATAGAGAATAAACGACCTTGTATGTCTGAGCAACAAATCACCACAGAATGTTCTTAAGATATAATAAAAATAAAAACAAATTTAAAAAAATTAATACTATAATATTGCTCAAATTATTAATAAGATTTCAGTTTAAAACATAGCTAATTGATTAATTTATTAAATTATTTCAGTAAGAACACGTAAAAAGATTGATGAAAAGGAATTCATAAACAAATACAATGAAATCAAAGATCAGAATCCGGGAATTTTGGATAAAGAAGTGGCAAAAATGATGCACCTTTCACGTTCCAATTTGGCACAGAGGAAAAGGAAAACAGGACTACAAAAACAAAGTGAAAATTAATTTAAAAAATACCGTTTTTCTTCTATTTTAAGTCCCCTTCTAAGTGATGCTCGCTCCAATTTAAGCCCCCCTTAGAGAGGGGATTGAAAAATTTAAGCCCCTCCCTCTAATTTAAGCCCCTTTCCAATTTAAGTCCTCCTCCCTCCACTCTACTTCTACATAGCAGTAGCAGATATAGCAATTTCTTAGTTAGTTCATACCGATAATTTTATATAAAAATATGATATCAATAAAATTTTGAATTAAAAATAGCATTTTATCATTTTTTACTTACTTAGAAAATAATCATTTATAAAGGATTTCAAGGCAAGTTTTTTCTATTTTTTTTCTCACCATCCACTCTTCAAGTTAGAGTCGAAAAATTTTAACCCCCCTTTCTAATTGAAACCCCTCTCTACAATTTAAGCCCCACTCAGAGATGGGGTTGAAAAATTTAAGCCCTGGGCTTAAATTAGAGGAAATACGGAGTTAGAGTCAATCAGTTATTTTGAAAACATTACTTTTTTATAATTTTAAAATTATAGTTATATGCACAAAACGTTTCACCGACACTGAGCAAAAGGAAATCCTCAGAGAATGTGCAAAAATAAAAAAGGAAAATCCCAAATTTAATGGCAGTGATTGTGCCACAAAATTCGGCATTCATCCGGTGACACTGTGTGTCTGGCGAAAGAAACATGGTTTTCCAGAAGGAAGTTTGTTTTTTTAATATGTAAGTTGTTGTTTAATAAGGTTGTTCGTTTTTCTCGATTTTTTAGCTAAGGAAAAATTTTAATGTCGAAAACGATTTTATGCGAAATTAGCCTAATTGGGTCATTTTTCTAACGATAATCAAAAGAAAATCAGGAATGGTTTAAAAACGTTTAAAAATATTAATTGTAAGTGCCAGAATCGCTCTAAAATTCATATTTTATTATAAAAAATCAAATTATAAATGAATTCTTTATTTACTGGCCTAAAAATTTAGGAAAGCTACAATCTGGTGGATCTAGATTCTGAGACATATCAGTAGGGTATGTACTTAAATAAATGAGCACAAATGTGAATATTTATATAATTTTCTTAACATATCAATTTATTTATACTAAATTGACAGTTTGTCGGATGAAGAACAGAAAATTTGATCATGGAATTTAGCAACCAAGCCACGCCAAACTCGAACAAACAAGTCGATGAAATAATTTCCATGATCGGAAAAACACAATAATATTCCCAAATTGAAATTTTTTTAAAACAAAAATAATATCTCTATACGTTTAAATTTTTACCATAATAATTTCATTAAAATAAAAAAATGAAGCAAAAATTATATGTTTCTGTGTTATGTCTTTTTTATAGATAAAATTTATTAAAATAATTTTTTCTTCAATAATCAATGATTAATGAGTCAAACATAATAAAATGTGTTAATTTTATGCGAAAACACATTTATAGAATATTTATATGATGTAATTGATGTGATGTTATAAATTAGTACACACTATTACTATAAGTTCCTATATAATGATTCACAAATTATTAACTACTATATTATTATAAATAAAAATGATTATGATAATTTAGAAAAAATGACAATTAAATTATTAATATTTATTTACTTTTGCATTTCAATTTTCAATTCTGCAGCATATGGTTTTGTTAAACCTGAAGAAGGTGAAATTTAATAATTTTTAACAATTTAATATTACAAATTACAACTAAATCTCTCTATTATAGCTTAATGATATTATTTTTTATTAACATATTAAGAATGTATTACTGCGGTAGATTTTCTTCTGACAATGGCGCCTCCCTCCATAATCCAATTACGAAAAAATACAAAACAACCCGTAAAAATGCCAATGTGTGTGACTAATTGTCAAAATTATATCGATGAATTGCAAGAAAATAATAAACTAAATTGTCAGCAAAATTGTAGAATAACACTAGGAAATCATTACGTAATGCAGGAAAAAGTCGAAATTCCGCATAATCCTGTCGAAATCTTGCAAAATCCTAATAATGAATTAGTGAGTCAAAATGATACTTCTACATCATCGACGCCGAATAAATCAATTCAATTGGATGGTGTTAATAATGGCGAACTAGGTTCTGTTTCTAACATAGATGACGTGCATGATTCAGACTCCGATGAGTACTACCAGAATAGTGATTCTGAAGAGGATAGACCAGAGCAGAATCTAATCGACCAAAATTCTATTCCATCAACAAATATTTCAAGAAAAGGTTGCATATCAATTATTTACAAATTGGATTTGAATAAATAGAATTTTTAGCTTTGTCTTAGATTTCAATAAATAGAATTTTCAGCTTTATCTCTAAAGCGAAGATCGGAGTTGATTGATCAATTTGTAAAATGGAAAAATAAATATCCAAAAATGCCAGAGATACAAATTGCCAAAAAATTAAAAATTTCTACATCAACTCTATACAATTTGAAAAAATGGAGAGGAATTCCAATAAAAACTAGTATTTTTTCCTCAATATTATTATCAGATTAATAATAAAAAAATGAATAAAGAGTCAATTTTATTCATTCAATTTAAGAAAAATTGTTTCTATGCAAATATGATTTAGAATTTTTACAACTTCATGTTACCATGATTTTTAATAAAAAAAATTAATAAAAGATTTATTATAAAATATTAATAGAAATAAAATGCTAATAATATTATAAATATAAAATGAAAAAAATATTTTAAATGAATAAACAAAATTTAAGAGGAAAACGGACAACAACGCGAGCAAAGACGACGAATAATACTAGAAAAATACAATAAAATAAAGCAAAATAATCCATTTTCAACTTGCCCTTAGGCAACACTCTAGGCCTTTCTTCCGCGGGTATCTGAGGTACACAAAATCAAAAAGGACTGTAGGCCTTCCGCGGGTATCTGAGGTACGAATAATTCAAAAGATCGGATTTCATCTTCCCAGTTTCTTCATTATATCCGATTCATGTACCTTCAAAAAAAATTTGCAAACTCATTTTAAACTCACTCGGCCTTCATCATTTTTATAGTGCACTTTTCAACTTGCCCGTAGGCAACAGGGATCCCTGCAACCCTCAGTCGTCTCCGCGCGTTGTGATGAGTCAATGGATCTTTTCCCAACATGAAGTGGGAACCATCCGGTGCTACCAGTGAGGGTAGGTGCTGGGCCCTCCAGAGACGCGCGGAAGGGAGGGATAAACCATGGGACAACTCCCTGGCGCCTTGGGATTTGGTGTTGGACTCCCATGGGGTGAACCCTCCGAACTCCGACAGGTAGAATAGTCTCAGCTTTATTCCTCCAACACCATCCGAATAACATGGATACATCAGAGCGGTTGTCCCACATCTCCCGATCTCGACTCTCACTCCCGACTGACTGATCCCCGGGGAAAGGAAATGCACAGATGAACAAAAGGGGCGGGGCAAAGGAAATGGCAAACGGGGCGGAACGAATGAACTGGGGAAGATGATCAAAGTATGGAATGGGAAGAGAGTTGTCCAATGGCTCCGAGAGATTGAATTTTGGGGTGCCGCCGGGAGAAACCCTCACAACTCCCCCCTTCACCAGGATCGTCCCCGATCCTCCAGATAAAGATGAGGGTGAAAAAAAATAGAAGAGAGGAAGAGCACCCCGAGATGGACAAGACCGCCTGTTGGCATGGACACACCCCTGCAGCACTCCATTCGTTGTCTACTGCCGGCAAAACAGCCCTTCACAGCCACCTTCCACACCATCCTGCTGCGATCAACTGCAGTCGCATCCTTACTCAGACGTTGTCTGAAGCAGCCTCGGAAGCTGGAACCTGCAGCCAACTTGATGCAACACATCAGCACGTTGCTTGGGCATTCTGGCCATCCCGTGCAGCTGCCGTGGAGGGAGCGCCCTGATCGGGGAACCTGAGCCCCTAGCTCCGCCGAGGGGTACTGAACAGGCGTGGTTGATCAACCCGGGGCCCACGGTTGGCATCAGCGCACTAAGAGATAGGACGGCACGAAGCGTAGTTGTCGTCGCGGCGACAATGCTAACACAGCACACCGAACTGGCAGAATCCACAGTGCCCTTCCGCCGCTTTACTGCTGCCTGCCTTGTTGTCGACCACCACAAAGTCGCCAGGGGGCGCCACACTTCCCAAGCAAACCCAACCCACTCGGTGAGACAGATGAGGATGAATGAGAGAGGAGAAAATAGTGGAGGAAAGGATGGACCCCAGATCCAGCGAAAGCCATGTTGGCTCCCCAGGCGGCAAAAAAAAGGGAAGGAAAATTGGGGATTGAAAATTGGAGCCGCCGGCAACCTCTCCCCCCATACCGCGGGAAGGTCTCCTTCCCCAAGATGTACTCGCACACTCATCCGCTGCAGCACATCCATCCTTCCTTCCTTCAGAATGGAGCGCCACGACCGCCACGTCCACGTCCTCTGAACAAATAGGGTGAGAATCGGTCGAACCCTCTTGCAGCCCCAAAACCCCTGCCATGCTGACCACCGTGGCTTGACCCTTGCTCAGACCTCAAAAATTGCCTCAATCTCACACGCCTGCCGTCCTTGTCAACCAGACTGCCCTCATCGTCGTGTCGGCTGCCCTCCTCCATGCCGACATCCAAGAAGTCCGGTGCCACGATGTCTGTTTCCAGCTGGGCTTGCTCCATGAATGCCTTCCATGCCGGAGCCCTTCGCAGAACAGTCCAGTCGCCAATCACCACGAGGCCATGCGCGCCCCTGGACACGGAGACATCCATGCGCTCCGACTCCGCCCAGAATGGCAGCCGCCCCTGTTCCGCCACTGTCCACTGCGAACATGTTGTCCCATCACCACGAGCGGAGCTTCATGCTCCTGTGTGGCATCGGTAGTCGTGATGATGACATGCTCCAGCTCCGGCACTCCCTGGATCCTGGCAATATCCCGTGCCTGCGCACTGTACATGCACACGCACCGCACCGGCACTGCCCCCACCGACTTGTAGAGATGCCACAGCACGCGCATCGCCGTGTGTGATTGCTCACGGTCCACTGATGACAGCGAGACATCCTCCAAAACAGCTCGACCTGTCTGGTGCACCAAAATCAAAGGGACATCCTTCCCCGGAAGTTTGATCCGGTCTTGATCCGTCAGCATCGGCAATTCTTCAGCCGCGCGACCGGGAATCAGGCGTTTACCGTGTGGAGTGTAGCATGCCGCCTCAATGCATCGCACCAACACGGGATGAGATCGGTAACAGATCTCCAAGGCTGTACCGTCGACACCGCTCGCGCTGTCGAGCCCTTCAATGATGGTGTCCAATCCAAACCCACCTCGAACGGCTGTCGGGAGAGACGGAAGATGGCAACGCAACTGCCGTCTGTCCCCGTTGATGATGACCTTCCTCAGGTTGGGCAGCTGGGACACTAGCGAGAGCACCTGGACCAGCGGATCCTGTCCGGCTTCGTCGATGATCAGGTGGGTGGCGCTGGAAAACAGCTCCACCACCTGTTCGGCGAAGGCAAGGGTGCAGAACGTCGCCCGACGCTCATCGTTCTCTTTCAGCACACGTGCCACCGACGCTTCCTGTGCCACTCGCGGGTTCGTGGTGCAGGCCGTCAAGTACTTGTCCACCTTCCGCTGCTCCCGTTGGGCTACCTCCGGTTCCAGGGCATGCAGAAGATCCCTAAATTCCTCCGCCTCGACGGCGGTCGCCAACAAATACGGCATGACCGACTCAAGCTGGCGGGCATAAATGATCTTCCCATTCCCACCGAACAAACCCATAATTTTGTGGATCCTGCCACTGATCTGCATCGCCTTGTCCATCTCTTCCACCATGCGCACGACGGCCACATTGGGAGGAGCCACAGCAAGCACACGGGCCTGCGGATCGGAGTCCAGCACCGCCTTCGCCACCGTAGTGACAGTGCGCGTCTTGCCGGTCCCGGGAGGGGCCTGCTGAAAGATGACCCTGGGCTCAAGGTCAAGGACGAGTGCCGCCGTCTCTCGCTGACCACCCCTCAGCAAACTCAAGGGCCCCTCCCGGAACGGCTCCATCCGGTGCTACCAGTGAGGGTAGGTGCTGGGCCCTCCAGAATTTATCTGCTGCCAACGTGAATCATCTCTTAAAGACCAATCATTTCCCTCATCCTGTTCCCCAGAACTTCGAGTTTCAGGATATTGACTTTCCAACACATTGATCGCTCCCAAAACCTGACCGAGGTCTACACCATTGTTCAGCATGAGTAGCGCTTCTAACTCAATCGCTTGCGCCTTCACCACTTCCAAATTTTTGGTTTTAGTCAGACCCAAGAAGCGGATAAGAAAACTCATATTCGGTTTCAACCGATCTAAAAATTCCTCACAAACCTTTTCCTTCTTCTGAGCCGCATCGAGGCCTGGGTTGGTAGACTCCACCAGTGGTGTCAAGCGCCGGAGAAAATCCGCCACCCTTTCATCCTCTCGCTGTTTGCAGAATGCCAAAGTTCTTTTCGCCACTTCCCGTCGTTGCGGAGAGTCCAGCTTATCCCTTAGTGATTTCAGTGCCAAATCCAGTGTAGCAGTTCGATCAGCAGGCAATTCCTTGAACAATGCTCTCGGTGTATCCTTCAGTGCCATTCTCAACCGCGTGACCTTGTCCTCCTCAGTCCAATTCTTACCCATGAACGAGATATAATCCTGGTATCTTTCTGCCCAGTCATCGAAAGCAATTGGCGATTCTTCCCCAAATACCTCAAGGTTAGGATTCACAGCACTTACAATCATGTTTAGACCAAATACCGGCTGTTCAATTTCTTCTTTTTCAACTTGCCCGTGGGCAACACTAAACGAAGAGTTTTGCGGCTCTTCTCTTATCATCATCACCAAGAAGAATGTAGTACAAGAGACAATTGGATAGGATTGGTAGGTTTGAGCTTAACAAAAAAATTTCTTAGACATTTATTAAAAATATTCCTAAGTGTCATTCCATGTTATCGTCAGTCGTCAATGAAAATGCTAGGAATGACTCTCTTCTTCCCGGACCATCAGTCCCTCTATCATCACGGAAGATTCCCATCTAACGAACATCGCTTCCCAGACTACTTTTAGCCTTCGACTACTATTACACAGCGAAACATCGCTGATGGACTTCCGATCATCCCATGCCCCTTCCAGCGAAACATCGCTGATGGACTTCCGATTGTTCCCTACTTCATCTAGCTATGAAATTTGCCGGAAATGGAGATGAAGAGAAAAGGGTCCCATGAATCATACTGCAATTTGAACTTTGGACATTAATAAGACTGCTTAGAGGATTCAAAGATTAAGAATGCGCTAAAATAGATTGTGATTGATATCTTAGCATGGCGATAGAAAAATCGAATGTGCAGTGAGGGGAAAAAACAAAAGAAAATAGTGAGGTTGCTTGAAAAGATAGGTTGACAAAGCAGGACAGTCAAAATTTCGTGGGTATTTGCCTTTCAGAATGGCCAATCCCTTAATTGCTCTGGCTAAACAATAATTGCAAAAAACATTTAAATTCATTGATCCCAATCCTTACCTCATCTACATGTTCATTTGCAGCAATCATTCATTTGAAGAATTCAATTTCCTTGCATTGTTTTTAACCCGAATTTTCAACTTTCCCTTGAGCAACATTGCACAGCTTAAATTAGGCATTCCTTCGCGGGTATCAAAACTAAAATAATTGTCTATTCCTCCGCGGGGTAAAAAAGATACGTGCCTCCGCGGGTATCACGGCTAAAACAGAAAAAGTTTTACTTCCTTGGATCTCGTATAGTCACATTCTTTTCAAACATAAAAAAAATCTGCATTCTTCTTGCGTGTCTTGGGACCGTCAATTTCTCAATCTGGCTTCGTTTAAAGATATCATCTACACATTTGTTCCTTGCAGTGGTTGATCATTTGTTGATCTCAAAAGAAAATTGCGCAATTTTCAACTTGCCCTTAGGCAACACTCTAGGCCTTTCTTCCGCGGGTATCTGAGGTACACAAAATCAAAAAGGACTGTAGGCCTTCCGCGGGTATCTGAGGTACGAATAATTCAAAAGATCGGATTTCATCTTCCCAGTTTCTTCATTATATCCGATTCATGTACCTTCAAAAAAAATTTGCAAACTCATTTTAAACTCACTCGGCCTTCATCATTTTTATAGTGCACTTTTCAACTTGCCCGTAGGCAACAGGGATCCCTGCAACCCTCAGTCGTCTCCGCGCGTTGTGATGAGTCAATGGATCTTTTCCCAACATGAAGTGGGAACCATCCGGTGCTACCAGTGAGGGTAGGTGCTGGGCCCTCCAGAGACGCGCGGAAGGGAGGGATAAACCATGGGACAACTCCCTGGCGCCTTGGGATTTGGTGTTGGACTCCCATGGGGTGAACCCTCCGAACTCCGACAGGTAGAATAGTCTCAGCTTTATTCCTCCAACACCATCCGAATAACATGGATACATCAGAGCGGTTGTCCCACATCTCCCGATCTCGACTCTCACTCCCGACTGACTGATCCCCGGGGAAAGGAAATGCACAGATGAACAAAAGGGGCGGGGCAAAGGAAATGGCAAACGGGGCGGAACGAATGAACTGGGGAAGATGATCAAAGTATGGAATGGGAAGAGAGTTGTCCAATGGCTCCGAGAGATTGAATTTTGGGGTGCCGCCGGGAGAAACCCTCACAATATATATATTGTATATATATTTTTTTATATTTTATATATATATATATTGTATATATTTTTTATATTAATAAAAATATAATAACGATGGGGATTTCGTAAATAAATAATTTCATAATTAAATAAAAATTTCAATAATAATAAATAAAAATTGAATATATATTTAAAAATTTTCCTCATAAAAACCAAATATTTTTTTATTGATATACACCGCATATTTTAATAATCAAATATTTATAGCTTACACACCTAGAGCATATAGAAAGTATACTAACAAGGAAAAATTGGCTATTCTAAAGCAATATTATCAACTGAAAAATTATGAGCCTGAAATTTCTGATCGAAAAATTTGTGCAAAATTAAATGTGCCGCCAAATACCATTAGACATTGGAAGAAAGGATGATCCATTATAGATTGAAACGCAAAAATGTTATGCTAAAAAATTTGTTTTCTAATTTATTTTCTGAGCAATTAAAGCGTAAAAATATTTTATTCCAGAGCCATGAAAAAATAAACCCTAAAAAGTAATTTTTTTTCTAAATTATAGGTTGGATAAATTTTTACTAATATATTTGGTATTAAATTTATTTTTGCATGATTTATTTTCTAGGGAGTGGTACCATTCTTATATAATATCTAAATTTTTATAATTGAACAAAATTAAAAAAAATAATTACTATATTGAAAACCTAAAAATACAAAATAGAATCTATGTAACTCACAGAGAAAACACTAAAATGTACCATTGAAATTATATCGAAGAATGAAAAAGGATTTGTTGGGTCAGAACCCAATAAAGAACTAGATGGAAGGATTTAAGGATATTGATCATTATGCCAAATGATCACCCCAATTGTATGACTTTGAATCCTATCCTTCCCATTCCCCACGTCCCATTCATTCCATATAATCACTTTTCCAAATAAGTCGCTTCCCTGTTTTTCTCGCTCCCAAATATTATTGCTGTTATTTTGCTCTAAATAAATATTGTTATTTATTTCCTTCGGTTATCTATCAATTGTGTCATCAAGGCACAACAGCATTTAATGGGTGCTATGACGCTAAAAAGCGTCAAATGTTATAGTGAAACTTTTCTAAATCTTTCTATTCTATTACTATTAAAACAAATCAGATTTATGCAAAATTTTATGCTCTGTCGTTAGATTTTTAAATTTTTCTGTGCAGCATTTTATGCATTTAGGTTGGTTTTCAATTTTTTTAGTTGAAATTTTATAATATAGAAAATTAGTTTTTAAAAAATTTCAAGGAAATTGAAAATTAAAATAGTAATTCTTTTATTGTTTTCTACATATATTTGCCTTTTATAAATTTGGCCTAAAAGGGTTCAAAAGATTACAACCATATTTTGGTCATTTGGTCATTTTTTAATACCCCCGTTTGGTGGGTTTTAAACGTACTAGTATAGTTTCTTGGGTATTTTGTCATCAATATCCAGAAAAAATGGATTCTGTCATGGAAAACTGCATTTAAACAATATAAACAATTTCTATAACGATCGTCATAAAAATTAATTGTTAATGTTAATTCAATTGAATGTTATCGAAACTATATTATTTTTTTATCTTTTTATAAAACAATTAATTCGATTTGATTAAAAAAGTTAATATTTTAATTTATAAAGCATGTAGAGCATTATTCAAGAAAATATAAGAAAAAATAGATGCAATTAGATGATTTAAAAAAAAAGTTTAAATACAGTGTTGTTAAAATCAGAAAATTTTGCTCCGACTCCGGGCTCCGGCCCCGGGAAAATTTTGCTCCGACTCCGACTCCGGGCTCCGGCTCTGAAAAAATTTTGCTCCGACTCCGGCTCCGACTCCGATTTGACTCCGGCTCCAAAAAATTTCAAAATTTTTTAATTCATCCAAAAATTCGAAAAAAAAATTAAAACATTTTTCACAAAAATTTCGAAAAAATTTAAAACATTTTTCACAAAATTTTCAAAAATTCAGAAAAATTTTTTTTCTAAAATTTTCAAAAAATCAAAAATTTTCAAAGTCAACATTTTCGTAAAAAAATTTAACACTTTTCACAGACCAAGGCTTTATTATCAAAAACAAAATTATCCGATGATTTGTCATCTGCTGCACCTTTCGGTATTTCGTATTTCTACGATGTTTTGTAGTTCATAGACTGCTCTCTGCTCTCCCACCGTGTATGCGGGAGAGAAAAAAACATAGAGGAAGAGAAATAGTGTGCATTTTTTGAACTTTTTCCAAAAAAATACATTTTCTCCCTCTTTTTTCTCAAAAATTTACCTGCGCCACCATAACTTTCCCGGAGTCGGAGCTGTTCCAAAAAAAAATTTCGCTCCGACTCCGGGCTCCGGCTCCGAAAAAATTTTGCTCCGACTCCGACTCCGGGCTCCGGCCTTTCCTACAATTTGGCTCCGACTCCGGATTCTGAGTCGGAGCTTTTAACAACACTGTTTAAATAGTAAAACATTAATAAAGATAAATATATTTTAAAAATAACAAAATTTTATTAAAAAAAAATTAAGGAATAATAAATAAATAAATGTAAGAGATATTATAGTTTTTTAGAACAAATGATAAATTTAATAAGGAAAAATAATGTGTAATTAATTTATAATTATATAACTATTTGAGATCAGTTTTTTATGCATTGCTGATCAAAATTGGTTTCTACTAAAGAAATTAAATTTATACAATCATTGGAGTAAAATTCTGAAAAAATATATTATTATTTATTAATTTCTCTTAAGTATATTTTGTAACTTATTAAATTTATTTAAATTATATTCATTATTTTTATAGGTAACTCCATTTTCTATCTTCCTACAAAATAAATTAATCATTATTGAGTTTATAAAAAATTTAAATTTTCAACTCTAAATTTTACATTGAATAAGTTATTATTTTATTTAATAATAAATCAGTTATTCATTATTATTCTACAGAAAAAATAAAATTAGCAAATTTAGAGTAAAATGAATCTTCAGTTATCGACTATAGCTATTATATTCATTATTTACTTTTGCATTTCTATAAATTCATTACCTATTTCACAAGGTTCCATATATGGATTCAGAAGAAGGTGATCTATCTGCCTATATCACATTATTAATAATAAAAAAATAACTTTTGTCTTAAAAAATAACTTGTGCCTTATCATGAGAAAATAT
>LDKF01000803.1:0-11700 GCA_001026735.1 Rotylenchulus reniformis | reverse complement strand
TTTCGATAAATAAGAATTCTGTATAAAAAGTTATGCGAATTTTAAACTCTTTTTGGTTTTTACTTTTTCGAATTTAACAACAACAACTATTTTTACTTAAATTATATATGTATTTCAAATTTTCATAAATTTGACAGCGCTTTTTTATGAGTTACAATTTCTGGATTTTTAATATTTTAAATAGTAATCCCACAAATATGAATAAAACAGAGCATTATTTATATCAATTATTATCTTAATAATAATTGATATAAATAGAATTTTTCTTAATAAAATTCTATTACAAAATTAAATTTAAAACAAAAAATTTCTTAACTTTGAATTTATTTTTTTTTAATTTTGATTTTTATATATACATCAATACATTGTAGAATTATCATATTTAAAGTATAATTTTATGAGTTGAATTAATTGTTTTCTGTCACAACCAATTGTAGGGAATGTGCAGGAAATGCACGAACCAAACAATATGATAATCAAGTGTCAATTTATGATCCGGGGTAGGCCTGGGTGAGGTATGGTGACAGATTGATCGAATCTAGAAGCTTCGCGAACAACTCGGGGAAAGATTTTCTGATATTGTTAGGAAGACCAGAGTATAATCTGGGAACTCTTACAAAAAATGAATTATATCTTATTTGGTTGGTTGCTAGAGGTGGGAAAATTTTATATTCATCATTTCTAGTGATCGTTCTTTTGAAGAGTAAGGTATTTTTGCAATCAATATCAACATATCCATCTATAATTTTATGGAAGAGAATCAAATCTGCTTTTAATCTGCGAATTTGGAGAGAATCCAATTTGAAGTGAGCTAAAAGCTCTTCATAACTAGGGATTTCATCATTCGGATGTGAACGCTTATATATTATTCTGAGAAATGTTTTTTGTGTTTTTTCAATGTGCATAATATCTTTTTTCAGAAAAGGATTAAAAACGGATACATTCACAAAACGGACACATTTAAACACATTCTTAAATTACCTGGCCAAAATTTATATAGGTCTTTGAATTTCTCAAATGCTTGCTACTTTTTATGTGCTTCAATTCTTGCAAGTCTTCTAGTAAAAGCGAATAGCCATTTCAGCAAGACACAACGATGACTCTAATGTGGAGACTTTATCCGAAGGAACCTAACATAGGAACTTTAACGACCAAATTGCAAATGTTGGGATATTTTGGTTTTTATTGGATTAGGTATTTCGTAGTGTATAAATGCCAGTTTTCCATTTTTGCACTTTTGGACCAAACACCCAGCACGGGATTTTTAAAGTCTAATAAAGTACTAAGACTTGATAATTCACATTTTTTTACCAACTTTTGGAATTTTCAGACCCCGTGGTTGGACTTAAAATTGTTCCATTTTTGATAAATAGTAGATCCATTTCACATCAATTTTATTTATTTATTTTTGTATTTATTATAAAAAATACTAATTATAATTTTTTTTAAATAAATACCGAAATAAAAAGAATACGTAAAATAATTCTAAAAGTAGATTGTTTTTCCTAAATAAATACCTAAATAAAAAGAATACATACCGTATTTCCTCTGATTTAATAGTACCCTATAATTTATTGGTACCTTTCAGCCGAGATTGAAAAATTTAATGGTGCCCTTCTAATTTAATGGTACTCCTCTAACTCAGATCTTATGATATAATTTCGACAGAACTTAATAAAATAAATTGAAAATTCCTACATACAGGTGATACACCGCAAAACAGAAACGGATACAACACCCTTGGAAACTCCCTGAACCATCTTTTCATAATTTTTGTAATACATATATTTTCGATTAAATCATTGTATTATTTACCAAAATTTGTAAGTCGTTAAAAATTAACTTTTAAATCCATGAATTATTGATTAATCGATTGTATCTTAAAATCTGGAGTTGGTAGCATTCAAAGGTTAATAACGCTACCCACTTCGCGACCCGGTCGCGAAGTGTCCCCTGGGACAGGCGAAGTGGATTTCTCGAGATTTCAATATAAATGTAAAAAAATAAGAGAAAGGACTGTTCAATAGGTGAGTACTGTATGCTTTTTGATTTTTTAATGCAAGATTTTTTATTGTTGGACTCGCCTTCGGCGAGCCCAATATTAATAAATTTTGCATTTAAAAATCTAAAAATCATCCAGCCCACACGTATTGAACATGGCTTTTGGCCTAAGCCCCCCACGGGAGCCATAGATATTTTCTCCGCCGGCCCCTATCGAGACCCGCGCCGATAACCCTAATGATCATTTTTCTTAATGGAAGAGCCTAAATTTTCCAAAAATTTCTCTGGCATCCCTTCTCAGGGCTGCTGTCACCTCTTTAAAAAATGAATTTTTGGATAAAAGTGCAAGTAAATTTGAACGTGAATAATAAATGTTATTTTTGAAATGATGAAGGTTGCCATGTAAATGCCATGTTTTTTGCAAAATTTTGCCATGTTTTTCGAAAAGTGAGTTGGCCACCCTGATCAAGCCCATCTAATGAAATCTAGTGAAATTGCAAAAAGTGAACAAGTTTCTTAAGAAAATGTTGCAAATTTTCAAAATTTTCTCCACCGGAACCCTCTACAGAGTAAATTTTGATTTAAAAATTTTATAATGATAATGTTTTTTCGAATTTTTTGAATTTTTCTTTAAAAAAATTTAGACTGTTCAGCCATTTTTTGAAAATCCCGAAAAAAATCTCGGGATTTCGGGATAAACCCGATCCCGAAATCTTCAATCGGGATATCCCGATACCGAATTTTGAAAATCGGGATCCGGGATCGGGATCGGGATCGACTCCGGCAAATCCCGATCCCGAAAATCGGCCGGGATCCCGATCCCGATCAACCCTAGTTTTTTAGCCCAGAATGACCCATTTTTAAACGTTCTCCTTTTGTCCTAGCACCATCAAAATCTTTTTATTTTTTTATTTTTTTACACTTTCCGTTAAACTTTCATTTTCGCAGCCATTATGAAACCATAAGAAAAATGTGCTTCAAAATCTATGAATTATTATTAAAAGCAATTCGAAAAATTGGTGGTGATGAAGGAGAAGCAAAAAAGCATTACAAATAATCCCAATATAAGAACTAGAGTCTAAACCAAGGTTGTGCCGAATCAACGAAATTTTCGGATCTGGTTTCGGATCGGATCAGCCCGAAATGTCGGATCGGGTTTCGCGTTTCGGATCAGAATAAATATCGGGTTTCGGATAACGAGTTTCGGCCCAGTCGGGGACGGGGACAGGGATGAAAAATCATGCCGGTGACGGGGATCGGGTTTTTCGGGGACGGGGATGGGTGAAAAAATTTCTAAGTCTTTTTCTCCAGAAAAATTTTTTCTTCAAAATTTTTTTCAAATTTCAAAAATGTCAAATTTTTTATTTTTTACCATTATCATATTGATGATTCTCCTCATTTTTTGGTTGAGCAAATTTCACTGTGGGAGATGGCGGCGGTCCCGATAGNATCACCGCTCGGCTAATGGCTGGGTGAAGGGCTGTGCTCCCCACGGGCTTGAGTATATGTCTGACACGGCGGTGGGATTCGAACCCACTCCTCTGAAGTTTCTCAGTCCAGCGTGCTAACCATTACACTACGCCGCCGACAAAAAAATTTTGCTTTTTTTGATGGCTTTAGTTATTTATAACGTATTTTTATTCAAAAAAATAAATAAAAGTGGTGAGGAATTGACCTGCGCTCTCACCATTAGTGAATCCGCATTGTTTTCACTGATGTGCTATGGACTCTATGTTTGCTTGACCACCAAATTCTCTCAATTGTTGGACCCAAAATAGCATCTTTAGGAGTGGCATTTTCATCCCCGAATCCCCGCGGGGATGATGGTCGGGGATCGGGGATCTCGGGGATGGGCTCGTCGGAGACGGGCCCAAAAAAGTCGGGAACGGGAGGATATCCTCCCAAACCCAACCCTACTTTGAGATAATGAATTTCTACTGATTTTAAGAAATAATAAAAGAAGGGTTGAAAGATAAATCTCCCTACAGGAAATATGGTACCTCCAGTCGGTCCACCTCAAATTTTTTTTTAATTTTTCGCAAAACTTTTGTTTATATTTTCCGCAAAAAACAGACTCAGGTCTCGAATCTCAGGGAATGAATTTCTACTGATTTTAAGAATTAATAAAAGAAGGGTTGAAAAATAAATCTCCCTACAGAAAATATGGTACCTCCAGTCGGTCCACCTCAATTTTTTTTTATTTTTTCGCAAAACTTTTGTTTATATTTTCCGCAAAAAACAGACTCAGGTCTCGATTCTCAGGGTTATTTCTCGGTCTCGGGGCTAGTAAATCTTGGTCTCGACTCTTGAGTCTCGGGATAGTTGGTCTCGAACACACATTGCGATATACGTAATGCCTAACCTATTACAACTTAATGAAAAATGCCTTTGCAGAAAATTGATTTAAAATATCTATCTATAGTTTGGGTATCTAAACTTAAATATCTATTATTTTCAACATAAAAAATTGCATTTTAATGCGTTCCCAAAAGAAGAAGCGCGATTGAAATTTGGGAATCGGCCATAATATGAGATATTCACAATCATACGAATTTGAAAGAACAAAATTGGGTAACAGTTGGTATTAATAATATCCTAAGTCATAACTAATACCGTACTCGAAACTCAGAATTTTTTAACATTAAAAAATTAATTTGTTAATTTTTTGTTGAATATTTTTGGCTCCATGATTCTCAAACTTATTACAAGATATTTCTGACTTCCTATGTTTACAATTAGCTCAAGAATAATTATGGGTTACAAGTTCCCTATACAATGCTTGCTTAATATTATGAGATACATTTTTTTAATTTAGTGATGAAATTTTAGTTCTTTTTATGAATTTACCTTTTATTATCTCCTGATCTCAATTTTATTCGTTCGAAGATTGTCCCTATGATAGATATGCTCTCCTTGCCGCGCTTCGGCACACTCATTCCTTCGGAATTATAGCTTAAAATCCATTTTCTATTTTTTATCCTTTTAAATGCTTCAGATATTTTTTACTTGTAAACCTTGAAAATAACCCTATTTTGATAGCGTTGTTACGTTTAAAAATCCCATTCAGAAATTATTATTATTATTAGGCCATCCGAATAGATAGACTTTAAAGGAATAAGTTTTTTAAAGAAATTAAACAAAAATCGCAAAATATAAAGTATAATAATAGGACTAAAAAAGCATCATATGTACAAAAAATCGCTATAAAAAAACACTAAAATAATCAATAAAATATGTTGAATTTATTTAAAAATGAGTTAATTATTCAAAAACTTTTAAAAAATAACACCAACTCTAGATTGAATATTTTTTATTTTTAAGTAGAAAAATTTGCAAAAAGGCAAATTGACTGATTTTTTGAATTCATTGAATAAAAATTTTATTATAAAAGATTTTGGCCGATTTTAAGAAAAAAATGGCCGATTTTTAAGAAACTCCCATTTTGGTCGATTTTAAGAAACTCCCCTATTGATCGATTATTACGAAACTCTCGTTTTGGCCGATTTTTAACTCCCACCACGCTTTTTATACGTTACAATTTTGCTAAAAATTTAGAAAAATTTATTGATTTCTTAATATTATAAAAAAGCTGATATATCCGCGATTCCTAACGGATATGGCAAAAATTGACGAGGATACAAGTGAATACGGATATGAACCCCATGGATATATCCGGACACGGATTTGAAAAGTCGTATCCGTGCACATGATTGTTTGAAACCTCTGTTATTTATAAAAAATATGACGGAAATAAAATTGATTTCCAGAAGCAATCCAAATAAACTTTGTAAAAAGTTAATTAAAAATTAAATGAAAATATCTTGATTTTTTGATTAAATTGGAATAATAAAAAGTTCTGCGTAAATGAACCGTCGAAAAAAGAAATTTTAAATAAATAATAAGGAATATAGTATTTTGTTTTATTTCAAATTTTCAACCGGTGTGTTGGGGATATAACTAATAATTAATCATTTCCTTTATTGATTTAAGTAGAATAAAAAATTTCCTATGAGGTGTAAAAAATAAATTAAAAAATTCAAACTATTTATATTATTCAGAAAATTGATAATTTTTAAGTTAGTTTTTTGAAGAAATTTTTAAAGTATCACAGTTTTAGTTTCAAAAATTTTAAAAAAGACCTTTTAAGAAAATATTTTTTATGTTAAGATAATTCTTATTACCATTAATAATGTTAACCGTTTTAGAATTCAGTAGTAGATTTTTCAAATAATTGTACATTTAGGTGATGAGTAAGATTCAAATCTGGCTTTTCTTTCGCAGACAACTTGGTTCTGCTCAAGTCCATAAATAATTCATATTTACAATAATATACAATTGGAAAAATCATCAATTTTTAAATTTAAGTCGACCTTGGGATTAAAATTCCAAAATTTGGCTCACAATAGTGCAATGAAAAGTCCAATACCTTGACTTTATACCTTGAGAATGGTTTTCAACATAACTATTAATTTGCTACTAAAATAAGACTTGATTAAATTTGTCTGGAAGAAAATATTTACTCATAAGAAATTGTAAAAATATTTGTATTTTTATTTTATACATTACGGCAGAAAACAACCTGACCTTTTTGCAACCAATAAAAAATTGCATAATAAATTTAAAAAATTTGGTGAAAATTTTTTAACCAAATAAAAGAAAAAACTCTAATTAGGTAGTTGCATTCTTGATTGCAGGCCCTCTAAATCATAAAACACGTTTAACAATTTAACCATTTAATTCGTTATTATAGAACACAAATAGCATCAAATAGCACACAATTAGCACCAATAATATGTAACTTATCAAATAAATCACTAACCAAAAGATCAATCACCTTTGACCATTAGCTTTCAGATAAAGCTGCGATTTCTTCGTTCAAAATCTAAAGATGAAAGAAAAAAATAAACATAAATTTTTAAATGGTATATCAGTATCATTTGCATTTCTTCAATAATATAATTAAACAGCCGTTGATAAAAATAAATTTTAACGAAATTCAGATTGCTAAAAAAACAATAAGTGAAATTAATTTGCTTGCTGTTTAGTGTTTACCCTGATTTTAGGGTAAACAGAGCTTTAAGATCCCGTGGAAATTTTTGAATTTTCATTTAATTTTATTAAAAATTGGTCATAATTAGTCAAAAATTTGACAAATTTTTGGAAAAATCGAACAAAATTTCGATCAATTTTTTATAAATTTTTTATATGTTTTTATATTTAAATCAAATTTCATTCAAAAATAATATAATTATGCATATTTCACTTAATTTAATTTATCGTTATTTTCCTTTATTATTGTTGTTTATTTTAGCATTATAAATAAAGCCCAAGAATTAAAAATTATTTCTTCGCTCAATTAGGGAAAAGAAGTAAAGGTCGGTGCTCAACCCCGACTAGAAGTAATTCGTCAGTGCCCAAACCCGACAAAACATATTTTTTATGTGTTATTATTACTAAAAAAATGAAGATGATGGAGTAGACGTGAGTTTCATGCAAGTTAACTAAAAATTGCTTACTTCAAAGGAAAATTTCTAGTCATTCTTCTAAATGTTTAATGCCTACACAAACTCGAAAAACTCCATTTTCTGCTTGATAGAATCGCGTGATAAGTCTTTCAGCGAAACCGCCATTAATTAATTTAACAGTAAAATATAGTCAAAAAAGTAAATATATATTTAAAATATTTAAACAAAAAATATTTTATCCGTTCTTTTTGAAAGGCGAACCAAATTCATAACAAGACCAGTATACCAGAGCCTAAAGAAATAGAAAATATCGGCTTATTACCTTAGAAAGCTTACCTTTAGAAGAAGACACTGATTATTATCATATAGAAATGCGCAAAATTCATTATCACTAGTTTTCCTCTTATTTGCTTAGTCGCATAACCTTGATCATGTTGTATGCAACAAGCTTCTCCCTAAAAAATCCATTTTGACGGTTATCGCCGAAACGACATATCACCATAGAATCTTTAGTGTGCATTTTAATTTGTATTTTCCTATTTGAATTTTTGATTTATTCATATTGTTTTTGGACCTATTTTGGTTGTAATTTATTTTTGCCAAAAATACATATTTTGTTATTTTTGGCGTATTTTTGATTTTTTTAAACTTGGACATATATTTTTTAGAAATTTTCTTCATTTTATAATTTCTTTTGTCTATTCCATATTATTTGGAAGTTTTGCTCACTTTTTTCTCTTTAAAGTATTTTTCGTAAATTTTACATTACATAGTTAATCAGACTTCATTAAAATTTATATTTTTATTTTATATAATGAGTTGCAAATAAAGACGGGGATTGTTTGTGACAATTTAAATTACTTCCAGAAAATCCGTGCTTCTTTCGCCAAGCATATATTGTACTTCGATTAATGCCAAATTTCGCTGCACAATCGACGTCATTGAATTTGGGATTTTCCCTTTTCAATTTTGCACATTCTCTAAGCATGCCTATCTGTTCAATTGCGGTGAAATTTCCTTCTATAAAATAAATATATTTTATTAATAGATCAGTTTACTATTATATTGATCCCAATTTTATAAATATAAATAATTTTCACTTGATTTTTGTATTCCGATCCTTTTTTTCCTCTGTGCTAAGCTCTTTTGTGAAAGGTTCATTGTTTTTGCCATATCTTTGTCCGTAATCCCCGGATTTACATCTTTCATTTCATTGTAAATCTTTTCGAATTCTTTTTTATCGATTTTCTTATAGTTTCTTACTGAAATATCGAATTAGTATTAATTGATAAAAAATAAAAAGCAATATATACATATACATATAATAATCTTATTTAAAAATAATAACTAAAGATTAAAAAATAATAATTAATTAAAAAATCTTGCACATTCTATAAGCATGTCTACTGTACATAAATCCCAAAAATTCCTCACTTAAAAATAAATTTTAATTATAAATCCCAAAAATTTCTTAATGTGTTTTTGGTATATGTTTTAATTTCATTTTATTTATTTTTTTATTGAATAATAAAAAATGACCTAATTTTGTTGGCGACTTTCGTAGAAGATATAGCATTGACCGACTAATTTGTAATTTTTTGGCAATTTGTTCCAGAGTCATTTGCGGTCGTTTATTTTTGTATGTTTGAAATCTTTCCAATAAATTTGATCTTTCGAAGAAAAATTCTGCAAATTTTACATTTTTTATGATTTTTAATAAAATGATCAAAAACCATTTTTCTTAATGGAAGTTGAAGATTGAGAATTCTGTGGGATTAAATTTTGATCTGACATATCTTCTTCAGAACCAGAAGCACTTGTCGAAAAGTCCAAATCAACATCAGATAGATTATTCTGATAATCCGGATCATCTTCAACATCGGAATCCACTTGAATTGATTTATTCCATTTCGACGTTGTAACAGAATTTTCATTTTTAGCCTCTAATTGTTTTTTAAATTTTTGCCAGTTTCCTAGGTCATTTATTAGGATCTCGGCTATTTCTTGCATTTCTTCACAATTTCGCTGCAATTCAGTGGCTTTTTCTTGTATTACGATCTGTGTTCCTTTTTCGCCTGCGTAATTTTGCAGTGGATTATTTTCATATTTCGAGTAAGTATCGGCATTATTATGCAGATTTTCGACACCATTTGGTATTTGTTCAAATTGTATCGACGGACACGTCATTTCTTAAAACCATTTATTATGATTATATGAGTAATAGAAAATATTTTATTAGCACAAATTAAAAAGTATAATTAGGAGTAATTGTATTGAATATCAAATCTTTATAAAAATGAATGAATTATAAATCCTTCTCCTTGTTTTTCAAATCCATGTGTATTCAAAAGAAAATCCGTACGATCATTTGGAGCAATAGGTGATGAATAAATATATTTGTAAAAGTATACAATATACACTAATAATTTAAACATCATTCCTTTTTTAAATCGTTCAATCAAAAAATATCTAAAAAAATTGAGAATAAAATAAACTATATAAATAAAAATCAGATTTGATGGTTCTAATTTTATTAAATTGAAATTTTGGCATGAATACAGGCATGAAAAGCATTTTGTTTCTGAATAGGTAATTTGAGCTTTTTATGATGGATGGCCTTTTGTTTCATTATGTTTAATTTAGTTAATTTTATAAATTATTATTTAGCTATCTTGTTTTTCACATAAATGTTTGATTTTTTGTGTAAGAAAAATTTTCTGGGTTTCATTCATACAAATATTATATTCAATATAATAATTTATTTTGTACAATATGCAGCTATAACATAAAATTGCCTCTATGAATGTTGGATAAAAATTATGTGGATACCTAATCGAGTTAAAATCAAACATCGTCCAAATATGACTAAATTAAATTATTCCATTAGCATGCTATTATGTAATCATATTGAATTTTTAATGCCTTTTAGACATTGTAGACATTTAGACATCTTTAGAATTTTAATACTATTTCAATATTTCGATATTTTGTAGTGTTGAGGCATCAAATACAATTATGTAATTTATGCCCAAAAATAGCATGAAATTAAACCAATACATTTTAGAATTTGGAAAAGGATAATAATTTTTATAGTAAAATCATAAATGGATTTTTTGCAACCAATAATAATGTTTTGTTTTTGTGAAAATTTTTAAAGAAAATTTAGAGAATACCTAAAAATATCCTTCTTTTTTTCATTGATGAATGTCATGTTGTTATTGATCACTTAAATATAGGGTGCGGCAAAAAAATGGCCCGCAATAAGATGTTAATAATTTTATTATTAATTGATCAAATTACAATCAAAAATATTGAAAAGATGTATTGAAAGATTATTGAAAAGATGTGCAACATTTACTAGATTTTAAACATCCCGCCCTTGGAACAAAAAAGAGACGAAATGTTCGGTAAAATTTTTATAAATGCTTTTTTTAAAGAATTTTGGCCATATCTCTAGGAAAGGACAAACTTAGCGATTCCAAATTTCTATGTAGAGAAGCCCAGTTCCTGGCCTTCAAAATGATTCAAAAAAAAATACTTACAAAAAAATAATCAGGTAAAATATGGACTTTAATAGAGGGATATTTTTGGAATTTGCCAATTTTGAGGGTCAAGAATCGGGTGGCCATTCACTTGTAAAGCTTATGACTTGGCTCTTACCAAAGCTAGAGTCATAATCTTTTTTGTCATACTTTTTTGTCATAGATAGAGCAAATATCTGAAATCTGTAAAAAAACTTTCAAAATAGTTCCGTGAAAAAAGTTAGAAGATGGATAAAAAATTTTCCTTTTGCGACGCAGATATGGGTTGAGAATAATTTTTATAACTTTTGTATTAATCAACCAAAATGAAAATTTTTAAATGTAAATTATAGATTACATATTGCTTTATCAAATAATATGAGAATCTTTTTCAAACATTCATTCTCAAATTAATTCAGAATTTTTTATGACCCGAATTTTTCTTCTATCTCGAGAGAAAATAGAGAATTGAAGAATAATATTTTTTACTAAAAATAAACTGTCCGCTGCCCCAAAGTTCGTCCACACAGCGAAAAAACAAAATTTCGTCCATACCATTGGCCTGAATCTCAACACTATCAACCGGCTACTTATAGTAAAACCGGCGATCTATATTCACCGTGGGGGGCTTAGGCCAAATGTAATGTTCAATAGGTGCGGGCTGGATGATTTTTAGTTTTTTAATGCAAAATTCTTTAATATTGGGCTCGCCA
>LDKF01000802.1:8000-41284 GCA_001026735.1 Rotylenchulus reniformis | reverse complement strand
ACTGCTGGTAACAAAAAAATACTTTCGAATCGAATACATTGATTTTTGACTAATTTTAATTAATATGAATTCTGAAAAAAAAATTAAAAAATGAAGCGACCAAATCCATGCTAATTTTTGGGGAAGGAACATTATTTCAAACAATAGCGACTAATTTCAAAACTTGCAATGATTCGGTTGTAAAAATATGATTTGTTTAGAAAAATTAAAATGTGTTTAGAAAAGTGATCAAATCTTTCCAGATTCTAATCAAATCGATCTATTGCATCCAAAACAATGGAAGTGGAAGTACAGCAGCAAGATGGCTACTATCTGAAAGCAGCCGTGACGGATATCAGCGAGAATGCGCTTGAGGTTTGCAAACAGTTTTAAAATAAAATGGCAAAAAATAAAATTTGGTAAAAAAAAAAGAAGTCCTTTGATTGAAAGACGAAAAGAATTAAAAAACCAAATAGGTTTTAAAGGACCTTGATAAACGATTTTTTAAAGGAGTAGATTTAAATTCACGAACAGACTCAATTCTGATATTTTGTTCAGCATCCCTAATGTAAAACGACCAAAAATTTATTCTTTAGGACCAATTATACCAAAAAATTTTCAGGTCACCTATGAGCGGGGTTGGCGGAAACCGGAAACGGTGGAATTTGCCAAGTGTCGCGCAGTGATCACAGAGACCGCATCCAAGCACAGCTTCAAAAGCGGCGACCTTGTGGACGCCTATGTGCGCATTGACAAGAGCGGCAACCCAGAGCTGTATGGTTACTTGAAGATGAAGATCCGGGAGATCAAGGTATAGATATAAGCAAAAAATCCTTATCATAATATCGACAAAAATCCTTAATTGCCATCATACATAGGCAAGGTGTCCCGACATTTTGCGGACCCCTATAAAAAAGCTCGCCGGGTAAATTTTTTTTGTCAAATTTTACAATTTACGGATAAATTTTGCGAGGAAATAGCCGAAATAATTCGGTCTAAATATAGCCGCCGGGGAAAATTACGAGGTTTTAGGCCATCTGATTAAGAAAATTCATCGATTTGCGAAGAATTTTATGATAGTGAGGGGAGGCGGAGGAGACTATCTCAATAGGGGCCGCCGGAGAAATTTTTGAGATTTTTAGGCCCCTTTTCTTTAAGAAATTGATCGATTTTTCATAGGAATTTTATGATATTGAGGGGGGGGCGGCGGTCCCGATAGGAGCCGCCGGAGAAATTTTTGAGATTTTGGGCCCACTTTCTAAGAAAATTTTCGTTTTTTTTTCTTCCTTCTTCACCTTGTCCCCTGCGAACCCCCTTTTTTCTTCTCCTCCCCCCGNCCCCCCCCCCCTTGCCGACGTATGATTGCCATATGGATCAACAAAAATCCTTAATTATCGTAAATCAACAAAAATCCTTAATTATCTCGTAAATCAACAAAAATCCTTAATTATCTCGTAAATCAACAAAAATCCTTAATTGACTTTTTTAATATCTCAATCTTAAAGAGGGAAAAACTTTGGTGCTTATTAGAATTTTTACGTTAACAAAAAAAATCATATTACAATTAACTCTTACTGATACCTCCATATAAACCATAAAACAAGCCGATTTTTGAAAAATTTCTTTTACCTACAATTACTTTTTTGAACTAGATTTGGGATTTAAATTTAAAAAGGGTAGTAAAAATAGCCTTCCAAAAATTGAGAATAGGGGTGAAATTTATCGAAAAACAACGCAATTTCAAATTATTAAAATTTGCTCATTAAGGGTGAATTTGCCGTTTTGGAAAGCGCTGACAAGGAAAATCCGATCAACGACGTGATACCGGTGGAACAATGTCGCCATCCAGCACTCGCAACGACCATTTCCGCCGCCTCGATCAAGAGCTGTACCATCGATGTGCCAAGCGAATTAATTCCATACTTCAGCCGTTCCGAGGACACCTATAAATCGTTGCTGGATTCAATTCCAAAGGTGGTCAAAAAAATATCAAAAAATTTGACAATATTTCAGGAATGTGGCCTGGATTTCGGGATGGGGGTTATCCTCTTCCCTTCGGGAAATTCAGAGTGTTAATAGGTGCCGCCAAAGCAAATTTTTGTTACTTTAGACCAATCCTCACTTTCCTCCCTCGGCCCTCTGATTTTTTTTTGAAATATTTCACGCGATGGAATGGAGAGAGCAGTTACTCCTTTCCCTAACCCCAGGCTTCTTCCTGCCTTTTTGCTAGGAACTTTCCATCAATAAAATGTTTTAAATCATTCATATCTCCTTTTCAGACATTCGTCAAGTTTGATCCTGAAGCCAAGAAGCTCATCGCCAAGGTTTATTTATTTTACTTAAATTTAAAAAAAATTTCACCAATTTTTTTAGAGTTTCTCTGCGCAGGCCATCAAACAGGTCCAGATTCTGCAGGAAACCTTCTTGGTCCACAGTCGACAGAAAATGCAGTTGCTCTTGCGACAGGAGGAGACCAAGAAAATGTTGGCGGCCACCGAGCCGAGGGGTGTGGAGGCAGAATTCGTCGATGAGTTTGAGATTGGCGCTCACATGATGGGACTTGGTGCGTTTTTCAATTCTATTTTTTAGAGAAAAATATTTGTGCTTTTGGTTTTTTCAGCTATCGGCAGCCAAGGCGCTAATATTTCCAACGCGCGTAAGCTGGAAGGAATCAAGGACATTACGGTGGACGAGACTTTGCGAAATCAGCAAGGCATCTGCAAATTTAAGGTCGTAATTTCAATATATAAGTTCAAATCCTTATGTAAAAAACTTTCTCTTTACAGATTTATGGCGAAAATCTGGAGGCGATTGAACAGGCTCGCAATATTTTGGAATTTCTGCAAAAGCATGTCAAAGTGCCACATGATAAGGTCGGACAAGTCATCGGCAAGCAGGGCAAGACCATACAGGACATTGTGGACAAGTCGGGCGTTGTGCGAGTTCAGATTGGGGACGAAAATCCGGAAGTAATTTTGAGGAAAAAATTAAATTCTAATTTTTATCATTTTAGCTTGGCCAAGTTGATTTCACCTTCACCGGAACCCGCGAAGCGATCTCTAATGCCGAATTGATGGTGGACTTTCACTTGAAACACATCAAGGAGATGGACGATATCCGAGTGTAAGTAGTAGTTGCTTTAATTATTTAATTACAATCGGTGAAATAGACCTAAAATTGGTATTTAAATTTTTTAAAATTGTTTACTTTTTTTCAATTCGAATGTTATCTTTTATAATGAAAAAAAAGAATCCGAGAAATTAACTCCGAGAATATGCCCCAGAAAAAAAATACCTAATATTTTCAATTTTATGATATCGGAAGCCGGTAATCGAATATTTAAAAATAATCCGAAAGTAAAAATCCACAAATCTTTTCTTATTGTTAGTGAATTATTAGTATTTAGGGCGCGATAAATTTTAAACCTCACTTCCATTTTCAGTGCGGAGGAGGAGATCAAGCGCAAGCTGTACCACTCGCGGAGCTCTCCGTTTCAGCACTTCAATAACAACGGTCACCACCAGCCATACTATCAGCAGCAGAACCACAACAATTTCCACCAGCAAAGAGCGATGAATGGTGGCGGCGGCGGCGGTGGTGACCGAGGAGTTGCGCCGTACCAAGGCGGTGGTGGAGGCGGTCGCTGGAGCGGAGGTTGGTGGGATAGTGGACAATGAGTAAATCAAAATTTCTATTGATATTTACCCTGAAATTATTAATGAGAAAAATAAGAATCTCAAAATTTATTGCTGCGTATAAATATATAACTTATCAATCATAAAACTTTTGGGGTTTGGGATAGTGGTGGGATAGTGGACAATGAGTAAATCAAAATTTCTATTGATATTTACCCTGAAATTATTAATGAGAAAAATAAGAATCTCAAAATTTATTGCTGCGTATAAATATATAACTTATCAATCATAAAACTTTTGGGGTTTCAATTTTTCACAGCTTCAAAACTCGATTTTCTTAAGTAAAACTATGATTTTTATAATTTTTGCTTAACATCTCAGGTATGCCCAGAAAATTTCAACAAAAAATCCTAGGTGGCGGTCAGCGAGCGCCAAATGCACCGCAAGGCCAGGCCCGTTACAATCCACATCGGAGTGACGTCGGTGGTGGACGCTCGCAACAGCAGCAGAACTATGGTGGTGGTGGCGGCGGAGGAGGACGCTTTCAGCAACGACGCTCGGAATTCCCGCAGCAAAATTACCGCGACCAACAGCAGCGAAACAGAGCACCGGCAGAAGACCAAAAGCAGAAACAGCAGCAACAGCGTTCGAACACCACCGAGGAAAGCGAAGGTATGGATTTATTTCAATTTCATTATTATTTTTTGATTAATTATGACTTGAATTTTGAAATTTAGGGTGGAGAAATTAAATAAAATGTTTTAATAAAAATTGGAATTGGACAAGTGAGATATAAATAAATCAGATGGGGCCGCCTGAGAAAATTTCGAAAAATTGGCATTATTTTTTAAGGAAATCCGTCACTTTCTTGAATTTTCCAAACAAAAATCCCTTCAAAAATTTCAACAGGAGACTCTTTTGATTGGTCTTGGCTTTTTAAGGGGGAACCCCCTCCCCAATCCCCTACTGGGTACTCCAACTAAATCTACCAGAAATTTGTTAGTTAAACAAATTTATTTTAGAAGACAAAAGCGAGGAAAATCACAGCTATGAGGACAGCCAGCCGGAACAGCCAACAACGGAGCCGCATCATCAGAATTCGACAGAGTCCAACAAGTCTGCGCAACATCAGCAGAACAAGAACACCAAGAAGTACGGCCAGCAGCAGTCCAACAGGGGCGGAGGCGGGCGTCCTGGTGGTGGCGGAGGCTTCGGTTCGGGAGGTGGCAGGAGGCAGATGGCGCCGATGGGAGAGGGTCGCCGACGAGAAAAGGTCCTATTGGATTTATAATTTATAAAAAAAAGCGAGGGGTCGAATCAAAAAGTGAACCCTCACAAGGTGGGGGGTAGGTCGGTTACAAAAAATTTGAAAAAATTAATTTTCTTAAGAAATGGGTCGAACTTTCCAAAAAAAATCCCCTCAAAAGGATAACCCGTACCCCTTTCGTAAAAATTCGGGTCGATCTTCCCTTCTGTTTTTTTTACAAAATTCATTGAAAAAGTTAAGGCCGATGATGAATAAGCAGGACGACACGACGATGGTGGTGGTTTGATGGATGGACTCGGCATGGCATTTGATGATGGTTGGATGTTTCGTTATAATATTTGTGGAAGGTTTACCGTATATTCGACACAACACACATAATTTTGGGAAAACACATACAACAAACACCAAGACAGACAAAACATAAACATTTGGACACACACGGCCCATGATTTGTATTATGATTTATGATGAGCTCTTCTACCTTCGCTCTCTTTCTCTATCCATTCTCCTCCGCCCTCTATTTCTCTCCCCCTATCCCATTTTTTTGATCGATTTGGACCCCGGATCATCGACCGTCATCATTGTTTTATTTGCGATTAAATTATAAAAAATGTATGTGCCCTTACATGTCAACATTTTTTTAAAAATCCTTTGAAATTGTGGTCTTTCACTTTTTTCATAAAACCGTTTTTGAACACGAATTTTAGAGCATAATAAAAATCTTGTATGAACAATTTTGGCTTGATTTAGAAATAATTTCCGGCAAAAATAATTCTTATACCATGGTTTCAAAGGATTATTTTCTATTTGTTACTTTCAAAGAGCCAAATATTTTTTACATTGTAAATTTCATCTTTCTGATGATATGTAAATTTTTGCAAAGAAATACCAAGATCGTGATGGACTCTCGACAGCGACGACCTGGCCGAAAATCAGATCAGTCCCCGGCATCAACGCCACCCCCAATTGGCTGGAATCCCCCGCGGCGGTCACACGGTACTCCGGCAGAAGGGCGACATTATCCGGGATTGTTTACGGAAGAGGAACGAGCGAATCGGAAGGGCGGGAGTTGGCCCCCAGATCCCAGGTAGGAACTAGGAACACACACCCCAACACCCTTATTATATTTTTTAAAAACCCTAGGCCTTAGAAAAAATTTTATAAGAGAACGCTCTAACCTGCGAGTTTTTCTAAAATTCAAACGCTAATTTTTTTTCAAGGCGTCCAGAAAAATTAGGCCTAAAATTTTTTCTAGAAATCCAAGGGCAATACGATTTTCGAAAAATTTCAAAATTCACGGGTTTTCAAAAGATTTATATGCCTATATTTTTCCGAAATTTTCTTATAGGCTTTTTGTATTTAAAAATTTCGAAAAATTAAAAAATCTATTTTAGGGAAATGTCTTATGTCTATGATTTCCAAAAAAATATATGCAAGCCTTTGAATTTTAGGGAAAAATCGCAGGTCTAGCGTTTTTTAAAGATATTTTCCGGAGGGCTAGGATTAAAAAAATAATCAGTTGTGAGTGTCGATCTTCTGCGAATACCCGATGGAGAATTACCCTGAAGTTATAGAAACAATCAAATCCGATGGCACCTTGGATTTGATTTCTTTTTGACCTAATTTTCACTAATGATTGTTTGCATGCTAAATTTATAAAAATTTAGCGCTTAAAATTATGAACAAATGAGGCTTTGTTTTAATTATATTTTTTTTATATTTCAAAAGGTTTATTAGTAATTGTTTAATCTTTAAGCATAGATTTTTATATTATTTTTTTTCATAAAAGGTTAAACCCGAAACAACCGGTTTTGGCCAAATTTGACTGGGATTTTTTATGAAAAATTTTCAAAAAAAAAATAATAATAATGTAGACCAGATATTGAAGTATCACTTTCCAAATTTTTTTATTCATTCTTTGGAGAATTACATTCGCAATGTACTAAGTGGTGCATTTTTTATGACCCGACCTAGTAGGTGCGAACAGACATAATAGGTCTAAAGATCAGATGAGTTTTTCGTTAAAATTTGCTGATTAAGCTCTTCAACAATGGAAGAACAAGATGAAAATGATGCGTTGCATGAACGAGAGGAAGAAGAAGATGAAAATGTTGAGAGTGAGAAGGAAAATGAAGACGAGGAACAGGAAGCAAAGGATGTTGATGATGGCTATTTGGCGCGAAAACGACCGAAAATGCCAAAAACAATGACGCCAAAAACCAAACATCATCGAACTCCGAGTCCCAAAAAGGAAGAAGAAGTTGGCGAAGATGAAGAGGAAGAAGAGGAGGGAGAAGATGAAGCAAAAGCACATTGGGGACACGGTTTTTGGGAAATGTACAACAGAAATGCAAAGCTTGCAAGTCAAATGTGGCAAACTCCATTCAGTGAGTGCTTTTTCGAACTCCTGAAAATTCCGAGTTCTAGGAATATTGAAAGGTTTTTTTTTTAAAAAGTCATAGGGATGTATCGAAGATTCGGGAATGGCGCATCAATCCTCCAATCTGATATTTTTAGGGGTTATTTTCGAAGAAAAATCCATTTTTCAAAAAGAACTGTAATTTGAATGCTTTTACAGAAAACCGTCTATTATTTCATTTATTTTTGATCTTTTAGAAGGTGTTGTTTTTGAATTTTCAAAATTCAAATTTATAATTTTCTGAACTAATCCTACATCACCTATTTCAGACTTCACCTGTTTTGTGCTTTTCCTCGTTGTTGTACTGCTCGTCGCCGTGTCTGCAATGTTCCTCATCCCATTGGCCTTCTCAATCAGCAAATTGACGCCTGAACAGCATCTTAGCACATTCCGCAAAGATCTACACCGCGTATTGGACCAAAAGCCACTTTCTGGGGTAATGCGGAAGCTAAAAAATACAAAGATCTCATGGGAAATATTTAATTATTTTGGGATAATAATTATAGTAAAAAATTTAATCAAAAATCGAATTTTAATTTCGTTACCATCAGCTTTTCCCATTTATAGACCGATCAACGCAAAAAATTCAGCATCAAGCGAACGTTGTACTACTTTGCCGAACAAATGCTGCGCAGGCGGGCAAAAACTGAACAATTTTGGGATGCCAACATGTCGGCGGAGGGACAGATAGCACAGGGCGCTCCATTGGTGTTGCTGATCGCCGGAGGCGACGAGTCCGCGGTTCAACGCCAGTTTGTGGCCGAGCGATATCCGCAGCTGTTGAAGAAGCACTGGCCTACATACAGGTCCAATTTATACGATAGCGTAACCACTAGAATTCCGTCAGAGGATCAGGAGGGGAACAGGGAAGAATTCATTGAAAAATTTGAAAAAATTGAGCAGATTTCAAAAGAAAAAAGGTCCTAAATTCTCAAGATTTACTCCGGCAGCCTCTATCGAGACCATCAGCATTTAAAAAAAATTGCTCGCGAAATTTTCTAGCGCCTTTTTTTTGCTTTTCAGCTGGTGGTGCGAAACTTGCGGACCGAAACATACGGACCGAAACTTGCGGACCGAAACTTGCGGACCGAAATTTGCGGACCGAATTTTGCGGACCGCACCCAAAAATTGGAAAAATAAAATAAATAAAAAAATTTAAAAAATTCTTATTGGGGGTTCTCATGGATGCTGAATCCGAATCTAACGTCAATTTTATCATAACTTTATGAAAAAATCTGATTTTGAAAATCACTTGATTTTTTGTCAGATCATTGATTTTTTCAACCGATTGTCACTACAAGCTGCATGAAACCTCGGCTTTTTAATTTTTCTCACGCCTACCAATAGTAATAAAATGGATTTTACGATTTTAAATTAAAATAAACTTGTTTTTAGGTATTTTTTACTTATATCTTGTTAAAATCAACAAGGTTTCAAAAGATGTTCCTTTATTTAGCCCTAAAATTCAATCTGAAAAATGATTTTACTAGAATGATCAAAGATCTGATATAAAAATCAAGTGATTTCCGAAATTATAGATTTTTCTTAAAGATATGATAAAGATGACGTCAGATTCGGATTCAGCACCCATGAAAACCCCCCAGTGAGAATTTTTTAAAAATTTTATTTTTTTATTATTTAGTTAATTTTCTTGATTTTTGTCGCGGTCCGCAAAATTCGGTCCGCAACTTTTGTTCCGCAAGTTTCGGTCCGCAAGTTTCGTATTGCCTTTTAGTTATCCCCCTTCCAGAAAACTTCCTACTACGAATGCTACTTGGTAATATTCCAACAAATTAAACGCAAAAATTATGATTTTTTTACCTTTTTATTGAAAATTTAATATATGTGGTTAATTCAACATTATATTTTTGGCAATCCAAAAAACATTTTTAAATTCCTTTTTTGGCCTATTATCTAATAGTTTCAGAATCGTCAATGTCACTGTCCAACCCGCGACCACCAAAACTGATCTGGAACAGCAGGCCTTGACACCATTGTTCCATGCCGATGTGCCGTCCGACTTTGTGCTGATCCTCAACGCGATCGATCGCCTCTCCGGCGATGCTCCGCTGTTTTTGCATTCGTTGGCGGACCCCGAAAATTCACCGCTCGTCGACACGCGACACAATGTGCTGTTGATCCTGACCATGACAAAGGTCCGAGATGCCGAGAAATCTTCTGGAGCTGAAGCATCGGATTGCGAGACACAGATCACAAAGTGGGTATTCGGAACCAATTCAGGGGGTGGATCTAGGGGGTGGGGCACGAAAGGGTACGTACCCCTACCAGAAAAAAATTAAAAATTATAGGGGGTCGGGTTTTATTTTTAAAAATTATTAAAAAAATTTAAAAATAAAAATTGTAGAGAGAGGGGGGGGGGAAATTTACAAATTGTCTAATGAATTGTTCTAAATAGGGGCCTCCTACACCCCGATATACGATAGAATTTCTATAAAGTGCAAAAAATTATCAATTTTTAAAGAAAAATGGCCTAAAATTTCAAGATTTTCTCCGGTGGCCCTTATTGGAGTCTCGACACTCCCTAGAAACTCAAACCCTGGACATGGCCCCCCAAGCCGAAATCCTGGATCCACCCTGAATCAATTTCACAATTTTATTCAATAATAAGTAAATTATTTATTTTAGTTCACTTCTGACAGCTTGGCGATCGAACCAGGTGACAGATGACCAGATTTACCCGATTGTGGCACGCATAAATGCCATTCCGATCTGTTTGATCTGATCTGAAGATGAAAATCTGCCAAAATAGCCCACCTATCTGTGCCATGCTTTATTAGACTCTGTACCATATTATTTTGCTATACTATATGCTCCAATAGGTCATGCTTTAATCCAATATTCATATGGAATTATTTTTATTTTTCACTTTTATCATCACGGGACATCCGACATATAAGCCCGATATAAAAAAAATATATTTTTCTTTTATTTTTATTTTTATACACTCATTGGGGGCCAGATTTTCACTTTTTTTAAGGTATTTTGAATTTGTATCGATTCATAAATTTTTAGAAATTGGAATTTTCAAAAATTTCATTAGCCTAATTTGCACGAAAATGAAAAGCAGAAAATTCGATCCCTCTTCTTAAGATATGAAATGCCCATCTATTTTTTTAACAATAAACTTTTTTTATTATCCACATCTATTTTTTTCCGACAAATTGGTCGTTTTATTAAATATTTTATCAAAAAAAAAATTAAAATGAATTTTACCCTCTTTTTTTGGCCTGTCACCAAATGTTCCGGCGCTGTTTTTTGCTGGCCCTCCCTTCCTCGCAATGCCATCGCTGCTTTGCAAGTGCCTCTTCCACAGTTGTTGCCGACAATAAGGAGGCCAAATCTCGATCATCGACACCGAAGGTAGGCAAAACAACCAATTTAATACTTTGCCTCATCCACCGGAGCTAAAAACCCAATATTGAAATTGTTTTAAATTTCCCTTTATGATTTAAATTTTAAGGCACCTCGCAATCTACAAAGAGCGATTCAAAGGTCGTCGAATCGGACGCGTAAAGAGCCAGATAAAGGGTACCCAATAATTTTTTTAATGTTATGAAAAAAAAATGGGCGGGGGGGGGGTCAGTCGGGTGGGGGTACGCACGCAGAGGGGCCAGGGGGTACGCAAAATCCGGAGGAAGGGAAAGAAAAAGGGGGTACGCGCAGGGTGCGAGAAGGGAAGAGGAATTTTGTTCGGTGCGTACCCCTTTATATAATGAAAATTTTGATCAATTTTCTTAAGAAAAGGGTCTAAAAATCCCAATTTTTCTCCGGCGGCCTCTATCGGGACCGCCGTCCACCGGCACACCTCTTAATCTTAATACTATAAATTCTTCAAAAATTGAAATTTTTCTTAAGAAAATTATCTAAAATAGCAAATTTTCACCGGCGGCCCCTATCGGGACCTCCAGCCTCCCTTATACTGGAATTTCTCCATAAAAAAAGCCTTTTAAGCAAAAATGCATCAATTTTTATAAGAAAAAGAGATAAAATCGCAAAATTTTCTCCGGCTATTCTAAAGCGCTGAATATTTTTGCTCGCCAGAGAGCTTCGTCCAAAAATGATCTTCCACCGAAAAAAATTTGGCGAGCTTTTTTATAGGGGTACGCAATTTGGGAAATGTCGGGACACCTTGCCCATGTATGAAAAAAACCCGGAAAATTTTAATCCGAATTATCCATCAGTCCCGTCCTCAACGCGGCACAGATCGCGCAACTGCAAGCGGAGGGCGAGGAACGGCGCATGATGGAACACGCGGAGGCGCGCGCGGACGCGGAGCGATTTGCGGGGTTGGAGAAGCGGCTGGACGAGCGGTGGGCAGAGAGCGAGAGGAGGCTGGACGAGGACGGGTCCCTGCTCGGCATCGACGCGGTCCGCGACCCGCTCAATGAGGTCAGTGGTTTCTTAAGAAGAATTATTTTCATTTATAGAACTTTATTAATTCATCTCAGGGCTAATTTTCTGTTTTTCGAATTTTTTTTCAAGCCTAAATTTTCCGATATTTATGTAAGAAATTTCTATCGAAAAATTAAAAAACAAAAACACGGATCCGATAGTAAAATCCTCAAATTTTTGTTTATTTTTCTTAATCTTTTTTCCTAAATCCAGCCCGACATTTCCGATATGGAGACTGGCGAGGAGACCGCCTCGAAGCCCATCAACAAATTTCGACGGATTTTATACACGGAGGGCGAGCTGGATGGAAGCGATCTGAGCCAACCTCCATCAAGGTGAGTCAAATTTTGGAAATTCCAGCAAAAATAATATATTTTCGGAAAATTAAGAAAAACATTAAATCTTCAATCTAAAAATGGAAAAAATATATGCAGGAAGTGGGATTCGAACCCACGCGGGCATGCGCCCACTAGAAAACCCAGCAATGCGGGCAAGCATTTTGTTCGCTTGAGTCTAGCGCCTTAGACCACTCGGCCATCCCTGCTTGTCTCATAGCTCCACTTTTATCTACCAAATTCTTAACAATAGAAGCAATTAGAACTCACAGCACAATTCCAACCAACCCGAATGTGATGTGGTCTTGCGTGAAGACAGGATTTGGACTGAAAAAACCGAGAAGGTTTACAGAGCCAATAGCTTAGGCAGGACCTAGCCAGGAAAAATTTTCGGGAAGGGGGGAAGTGGGTCGGAAGGGGTAAACTTTTGGCGATTTTTAAAGGAAATCGACTACTTTTTCTTCAAAATTTTCAAAAAAAAAATCGCAAAATAATTTTAACAGGGGGGGGGGATCCTTTTCATTTTTTTTGGCATTTCGACTGATCATCTTATTCCTATGTACGTTAAATGAAGCTGGATGTTCCCATAGCTCTATTTCCATCGATACCCTCCTGCTCTGGCCAAAGAGATCAAAATTTCTGTTTCAATTTGTGGGTTTTAATCAATTTCTATCTAAAAAAATTCTGCCTTTCTCACCGGTGGCGTACAGGGCTGTGCCGAAATTTCGAGTTCATCTTTCGATTTCGAAAATTTCGAGGTTTTTCTCGATTTCGTTTTCGAAAAATGACTCGAATTTTTCACAGAAATTTTTGAATTTTATACCCTGATTCAGGCAAACCCGGTGCGAAAGGAGTGGAGGGCATAAAACAGCAAATTTTTTATAGAAAAAGGAATAAATTTTCAAAATTTTCTCTGGCGGTCTATTGGGGCTGCCAACCAGGCCCGTAGCNAACAGGGTCCCCCCTGTTAAAAATTTTTTGAGGAATTTTTTTTTGAAAAATTTGAAGAAAAAATGGCCGATTTCCTTCAAAAATCGTCAAAATTTTTCAACATTTTCTCCGGCGGCCCCTACCGGGGCCGCCGGAGACCCCCTCCCCTCGGACCCCCCTTGGTGCCCCCCCGAAAATTTTTTCTGGCTACGGGCCTGCTGCCAACACCCTTTAATTTAATGAAATCTAAACAATTTTCTTAAGAAAACAGTCTGAATTTCCAAAATTTTCTCCCCACAGGCACCCGTCAATAGTGAAAAATTTTCCGGTAGAATATAAAAAAATTTGTATTTAATTTTTTTATTTTAGCTTTTGGAGATTTTTTATTTTTTTTTAATTTAAAATTTTCCAATACTTTCGATTTCGTCTTTCGAGGTTTTTTCAATTTCGGAAAAAATTTTCTTTCGGCACAGTCCTGGTGGCGCACAGAGCAGTGGTCTTTAGATTTTTCATGAAGGGAGTTTCCTCCGCCGCTTCGTCTGTCGTATTTCACTAGAATTTTCTGAATTTCAGGCAAAACCCACACCCCTTCGACCCGTCCACCCTTCCGCCCACACATTCACGCTCATTGGCCGCATACGCCAACCATTTACCGGTCCTCCAAATGTTGCTTGAGCTGGGCGTGGATTTGTTCGAGGTATTATCTATTATTATTTCATTGTCAGGCGACTCAAATTAATTATTTTTTTTGTTAAATCAATTTATTTATTTATTTATTTAATTTCCAGAGATTGGACTTTTGAACTTTTATTGTTAGGTTCAAGGGGGGCTGACCAGGCTAAAGCCCTCCTGAAACCTCCCTTAGTCAGCCCCCCCCAAACCCCCTCGAAAGAAAAAAAAGAGAAAAATTTGACTTTTTGAGAAAAAAGCACAAAATTGACCAATTTACTTAGCAAGGAAAAGGCTAAAATTTTCAAAAATTTCTCCGGCACCTCTTAAGTCTGAATATTCTTTACGCAAAAATCGAAGGGTCAAAGATTATAAAATTTTCTTCTAGAATTTTTTTTGCTCATCAACGAAGTTCAGCCCCCCCCCCCTGAAAATTTTTCTGGTGGTGCCCTTGGTTAGGTTTCAGATCTTTCTGGGCTTTACTTTTTCCAAAAATCGATTGAAAATTAATTTTTTCCTTATTAAATACTCAAATTTTATTATTATTTCCTTTGTTCTTATTTTTTATTTTAAATAAAAGTTTTCAGATCGATCAGATGCCCAAAATTGGCCGAGCACTGATCCGGCTGGACCTGGAGAAGGATGTGAAGCCCAAAATCTACTGGTTGGTCCAGCGGGTGGGCGTTCCTGTTGCGGACCTGGGCAACTACTTGACCAGAAATCCGTTCTTTCTGCTTCAACCAATGGACGACCTGAAGGTGGGAAAATCGGAAAATTTAGGGATTATTTATGATTTTTAAATTAAGGATTATGGTAGTGTTTTGGGGCGGGAGGATCGGCATGCCAAATTGCGAAGCCATAATAAAAATTTTTGAAAAATAGAAATTCATTCATAAAGTATTTTTTCATATTTGTTGGAGAATTTCGATATTTATTAAATTTAGATTATAATTAATTTCTGATGAAAAAAACTTTTCTAGCCAGGCCCTTAGTCAGGGGATGCAAGTGAACACTATTGCCAAGACCAAAAAATGAACAGGGTTCCCCTGTTTTTTTTTTGAAAAATTTGAAAAGAAGGCCGAATTCCTTTAAAATCGAACAAATTTTCCAAACTTTTTAGGGGCCACCGGAGACCCCTCCCCCTTGGTGCCCCCCTCCCGTTAAATTTTTCCTGGCAGCTATCCAATATACAATTTTTCTATTTTTGCGGCCTCACAAAAATCAAAAAATTAACCATAGGAAATTTTCTTAAAATTGAAGAAAATGATTAAATTTTATATAATATTTATTGAAATTTTGCAGGCCCGCCTTGAATACCTGCAGTTTCGGCGGTTCAGCCGACGACAGATCGCCAAAATGGTGGTGGAGAGCAGGTACTGGCTGAACACGCCGCACGCGCAAATTGACGCCCGGCTGGGCTGGATGCAGAGACAGTTCCAGCTGGCGCCGGACGAGCTGAGGCTGGTGCTGGTCAAGGAGCCCCGGGTGATCCAGTTCGGGGTCGGACCCATACAGGTCGGGTTTGAGCATAAAAAATAAAAATTAGGCCAAGAATATGAAATTTGAGCCCCGAAATATCAAAGAAATTGCATAGAATTAAATTTAAACGTTTTTTTCCGGAATATTTATTTATTTTTTTTTACAAAATCTACTATACATTTGCTATCTCAATAGTATAAAATATATTGATGGGGTTTCTGTTTTATTTTTTAATATATTTTTTTACGATTGAGAGCAAAAAAGGGAATAAAAATATTTCCTCTACGGAGGATTCGAACCTGTGACATATCCCGCGTACGGTTACATTATTACCCACTAGGCCATTCCCGGAAAATTCGCAAAAAAATTTTTTCCCACAGAAAGTGTGATACAACTTCCTAGCGATCTTATCTTAAGAATAAAAAAGTTGGAAATTTCTAAATTAGATTTTTTGAAAAATTAATTAAACAATTTTAATTTAAAATTTTTTTATTCTAATCCAGGGCCTTGTGATGTTACTGAACCAGACCTGCTGCTTCTCCCACCGGGATTTGCAACGTATTTTGGTGCGTGACCCGCGCGTGTTTTTGATGGACAAACCACCTTTGCTGACCACCTACAACTACTTGGCCTATGTGATGCGCGTCACCAACAATCAAATTGGTGGGGAATGTGATGGTTAAGTGGCACATACCCAGGCAGCATGGGTTCGATCCCACTCAAAAATTATAATTTTTAAAAAGAAGTTTAAATTCGATTTTTGCCTTTAGGTTTTTAATATTTATTTATGAAATTTTTAAAATAATAAAAAGGAAACAATTCGATTTTCCACATGCGGTAAAATTTAAGAAATTTAATTTCTAATTTTTCCAATAAATTTTTGTCTCCGAAAATATATAGAATTTCAAGGGTTTTCCTTTCAAAATCAGATTAAATTTTTTAAAATTTAATAAATACTCGATTCTTTTTTATTTTTCGCCTAATTGGACATTTAGCATTTTCCAGTTAATTTTTAATTAATTTTATTTTTTGCAGTTAACTTCCCGGTGGCCCTGCGCTCTCCCCTGTGGGCCCTGCGGCGTCGACACGAGTTTCTCTACCGTCTTGGCAAGGCCAACTACACCCCGAACACCCCGGGGTACATCAATCTCGAGCAGTTCATGCACCCGAGCGACAAGCATTTTGCAGAAGTGGTGGCCTGCACGCCGGTGGCCGACTACAACAGATTCGCAAAATTGATATAATTTATCCCCCGGTCATAACAAAATTATCATTTTTGTTATTTTTGGAATTTTAACTTGTTTATATTTTTGCATTAAATTTAATCACAAAAACAACAAAATTCAAAACCAATTTTAGCGCCATATTCCCCATAAATTTTTTTGTTTATCACACACATATCATAAATTCGAAAGAAGAGAGGGTTTTATCGGACATTTTAAAACTACAAAATACAAGATGACCGAAAAAATCAAAATATAAAAAGAACCGAAAAACGATTTAAATGTTTTAATTCCAGAATTTGGATCAAAATTTGAAAAAGGCATTTTAAATTTCCGACAATAGCTCCTGGTTCGCACTTGGTTCATCAGCGTAGAACTCGCACATGTGCAGTTCACGTGCTGGTCATGCGTGAGCAGCAGAGGTCAAAGTTCAACAGCGGCGAAAATCGGACAAACAAAATCTGGATCCTACTATTAATTCCTTTTTTGCCTTTTCCAACCATTTTAGGATCCAGAATTTTGGTCCTAAAAATTTCGCTAACAGATGAATTCCAAAAAAGCATAACTTTTTCATATTTTTTCCAAATCAATGCCCCCCCCCCCCAACTGATGATCATTTGACATTTTGGGCCCCATTTGGGGTTCACATGGTATCCATACCATATGATAGACAAACAAATAAATTTTTCTATTTTCGGATTTTTCACATTTATGGGTCGGCCAAAACCCAAAACATCGTCGCCAGACGGCCTTGGCATCCTCGTCCGGTGCCCGTCCATCGGTGACATTGGGGGCGGGGGCTATGCCATCCTCCCTCCGTTCCCTTATCTCTTCGCTATTTTTGCGGCGGCGGCGATTACCACGGGGGGAGGAGGTGGCGAAAATCGGCGAAATGTCCACGAAATTTGCACCGATGACGGAACAATCGCCGGCGAGATAGGACGAGGAGGAGGAAGGCGACCTTTGGGGAGGCATATATTTATTCGGGGCAAGGTGCACTCGATTGGTGCATACATATTTCATCGTCTCAAAATAATATTTCTAAAATCAGACAGAATCTTGTCAAGAAACATTTCCCAACTATGCTTTTTCTTGATAAGAAATCCAATTAGGGGGAAATCTTGGTAAGAATTTCCATTTTATACATACCCCTTCCGCTGGAATATTTTTCAGCATTTCGGCATTTTCTCATTTTTAGAACCAAAGGGCACCAAATAACTGAAATTTCAGAATTTTCTCAGCCAAAAAAGTGCCAAAAATGCCAAACACAGTCTCTATCTGAAACCAACATATAAATATTCCAATTTTCCGGATTTTCAGAGCCCAAAAAGTGGCCCGAATTTTCCAATTTTTCACATCCCAAAAGTGCCAAAATTCCCCAGCCACGGGCTAATTTAATTTCATAAATTTCCCAACTTTCTCTATATGTCCCGGTTTTGTGCAGCCATACTTATTTTAATTTAGATTTTCAGATTTTTTTTCCGAATTTTTTCCCAATTTTTCGCAACCCATAAAGTGCCAAAATGCTCTCTTCCCACTGGCCCTTGAGCAGTCCCGCCGCTTCTGTGCCGCCCTCCTCCGCCTCCTCCGTGGCCTCCTTCTCCCCGCCCTCCTACCGCCACCTCTGGAACCTGTTCCTGTCCCTTCCGGTGCTTTTGGTGCTTCGGACGGTGGCCAAATTGACGCCCTACGCACGCCAGGTCCGGGGACTGGGGTGGCGCAGTGGTTGTACTCTGGATTCCACAGACCCCAGGGGGCGCGGGTTCGAATCCCTGGGCGCGGAATTAATTTTCTTGGAATTTTCTACAATTTTTTCGGGCAAAGGCATAGTTTCGGATTTCAAAGTCATGGGTTCCTTGTAGAATAAACAATTTTGTGGAGGGGGGGCATGGCGCAATGGTTGTGATCTAGATTCCACAGACAGGGGACGCGGGTTCGAGCCCCTGGCTCGGAATTAATTAATGTTTTGCATTTTCATTTGGATTTTCTATAAATCATTCAGGAATATGACAGCTTTTTCCGAATTGCACACCCTCGGTACCCCTCTGGCTAAAATTTTTTTAGGGAAGGTGGCATGGTGCAATGGTTATGCTCTGAATTTCATAGACTAGGGGGCGCGGGTTCGAATCCCGATGAAAATGATGAAATTTAGGAGAGAGAGAAAAAGAGTGGTGCAGTGGTTTATCGCTGGATTCCATGGCCCAGAGACGCGGGTTCGAATCCAAAACCTTTTTTACATTTCCAGGGCTTCTTCTGCAATGACAACGAGATCCGCTACCCGTACGTGCCGGACACGGTGCCGGCCCAACTGCTGGACTGGGTGTTCGCCATAGTGGCTGTGATTACGGTGAGACACAAAAACCCAGAATCTGTCCCCGATTTTGATATCCCCATCCCCGATTCTGGATCATCTTCTCTTCCCCGATCTGATCCCTGTCCTCGATCCGGATCTCATTCCCCGAATCCAATCCCATTTCTTAAATCTCGTTTTCTTGTAGTTCGCTGCTCGAAACCCGATTCCTTCCCCGACTATGCCCCCGCTTTTGCTCCCCTTCCTATATCTCTTGTTCCCCCGTTTCCATCCCCGATTCTATTCCATCCCCGGTTTCATCCCCGATTTACTCGCAGGTTGTGGTCTCGGAGCTGACCCTGGTGCGTCATCTGTGCCGCCGGGGGCGTCGCCGTCTGCAGTTGCCGGAGGCGCCCCTGCAGCATCCGGTGCTGCTCAACTGCGTGTACCTGCTCGCCGCCTGGCTGTGCTCGCTCCAGGCCACCGACACCATTGGGGACATTGGCAAACGCACTTGTTCAAGGTGCGCAAGAGTGGGGGGGGGATCGGGAAAAGTGATCAGCAGGGATTGGGGGATGGTCGAAAAAGTGATCAGATAGGGGTGATCGGGAAAGTGATCGGTGACGGGTAGAGGGTGACCAGGATAGTGATCAGACTAGGGTTGATCGGGGAAAGTGATCAGAGATTGTGGGTGGTCGGCAAAGTGATCGGTGTCGGGAATGTCGGAATGTGAAANGGGGGGGGGGGGGATCGGGAAAAGTGATCAGCAGGGATTGGGGGATGGTCGAAAAAGTGATCAGATAGGGGTGATCGGGAAAGTGATCGGTGACGGGTAGAGGGTGACCAGGATAGTGATCAGACTAGGGTTGATCGGGGAAAGTGATCAGAGATTGTGGGTGGTCGGCAAAGTGATCGGTGTCGGGAATGTCGGAATGTGAAATCGGGAATGTCGGTGTCGGGAATCGGTGGCATAGGAAGTAACATCGCGCAAAGTGATCAGACAGGGGTGATCAGGGAAATGTTAAGGATAGTGACGAGGGGGGGGGTGACCTAGAGAGCGATCAGACGACACACGCGGCTGGGAAAGGGTGACCACTGATCTGAAATTGGAAATTGTGACTGATTTGAAGTTGGGGGATGCTTTGAAGAGGTGACTGATCAGAATAGTGATCGATGATTGTGATTGATCAATGTCCAGAGTGATAACGGAAGGGAAAATCGGGCCAAATGGTGATCGATTTTAAAATATAACGGCCAATCAGTGAGTTGATCACAACTATCCCCATTTTGGCTGATCAGGTGCGCAAAGGATAGGAGGATTGGAGATGATCAGGCAAATAAGTTATTAATAAAAGTGCAGAGTGATCAAGGGAGAGGGTAAGATAGTGGTCTTAGGACGAATGGATGTTGCGCAGAAATTAGGGCTGATCAGATTATTGGGTGATCAGGCCAGAGGGAAAACTGATCAACATGGACTGATCAGTGTTTTTTCCCAGACTGCGCCCCAACTTCCTGGCGGTGTGCCAGCCGCGCAACCTGTCCGCCCTTTGCCCACCCAATGAGCAGCGCTACATTGCGGACTACGAGTGCACCAATACATTGTTTGATCAGGTAAACGCGGGGAGTGAAGGGGGATAGTGATCAGAATGGTCAGGGTGGAAAGTAGGGTTGATCTGAGTGATCACTGATCAAAAACAGGACAGAAAGGAAGGATAAGGAGAAGGATGAGAGATGGACAGGGATCAGGAAAATTGATCTGATCAGGATAAAAAAAAGAAAATTGATCAGATCAAATCGCGAGAGGTACCCGGGGCGCTAGCTGTACATTGCCTGATCAGAATGCGCGGGTGGTGATGGGTGATCAGGATGCCAGAGAAGAGTCCGAGTGATAGAAGTGATCATGTAGACAGGGTAGGGTGATCAGAGTGATCGAAGTGCGCTGATTAGTGATCATTTAGGGGAATGATCAAAGTGAGAGTATCGGAAAATGGGGACAGTGAACAGTTGATCGGGAGAAATGAGAAACACAGGGTGTGGAGTGATCAGAGTGATCGGAGTACACTACAATAAGCGACCAAATGGGGCAGGGACTGATCAGGGCGAGAGCATAGAAAAGTGATCAGGAAAAATGGAGAAAAGTGATCAAAGTTGCCCCCTCCACATTTGCAGAACGAATACTTCTCCTTCCCCTCCGGCCATGCCTCCAGCGTGTGCAACTTTACCGTGTTCATGCTCTACTACCTGCAGAAACGGTAAATTCGAAGCCAAAAAATTTCGCGAAAAATCCCAAAAATTTCCGGAATTTTCAGCTGCAAGTTGGCCCCCTCGCTGCGTTCGTTCGCCCAATTCTTCGTGGCCATCTTCGCCTATTTTGTGTGTTTGTCCCGGGTGCGCGACCACAAACATCGGCTGGCGGATGTTGCCGGAGGGGCGCTGATCGGCGTCGCCGTTGCCCTTTTCTTTGTGAGATTTTCGGGAAAATTTTCCAGCAATTTCATTACCTGAAAATTCGACGATTTTTCGAAATTTCAACTTTCTCCGAATTTGTCCAATTTTGATGATTTTTCCCCGAATTTCGGGCCAATTTTTGTTGATTTGTCATCAAATTTTTCCTGGATTTCTTCGGATTTCTGGCCAAATTTAGGAAATTTCATCGAATTTTAGGGTCATTTTTTACAAAAATTTCTCCGCAATTTTGTCGATTTTTCTTCGAATTTTTGGCCATTTTTTCTGATTTTTTCTCCAATATTTAACTCATTTTCCCTTAATTTTGCCGAATTTTTGGCCATTTTTTACAGAAAAAATTTCCAAACTTTTGGCCCATTTTTCTTTAATTTTATCTGATTTTTGGCCAATTTTTTAAAAGAAAATTCTCCAAAATTTTTCTTTTTTAAAAAAAAGAAAAATTTTTGGCCATTTTTTTCTAAATTTTCTCCAATTCTAGCCCATTTTCTCCTAATTTTGTCCGAATTCTAGGCCAATTTTTACAGAAATTTCTCACAAATTTTGCTGATTTTTCTCCGAATTTATCCAATTTATTTCAAAAATTTGGCCATTTTTTTTGAAAATTTGGCCAATTTTCTCCGAATTTTCTTCCCATTTTTTTGGCCAATTTCCCTCCGATTTTCAGGTCCACAACGTGCTGCACAACTTCCGGCCCAATCGCTACTCGGTGGTGGACGTGCCGGGCAGTGACTGGGCCGACGTGGAGACGGCGACTGTTGCGCCTCAGTCGCTGCACCCGCAACAGTCGCTGGTCAGCAACAGGAAGAAGTCGCTGCTCGCCACCCCTCAGTCGCCGTCCCCGCTCGCCGGCGACTACGGCAGCTTAAAAGAGTCGCAAAGGAATAACAATCAGTAATTGTGATCGCTGATCTCTATTGATTGTCAAACCAAAATCAAGATCCACGGGGGAGAGTGTGGCGTAGTGGATTTTCCACGGGGCGAAAAAAGAGGCTGAGTTCAATTCCGCCATGGGAAATTTATTTTTGTTGTTCAAAAATCCAATTTATGTAGGCCATTTTTAACTCCAAAAAACGCTTTTTTTTAATAGGGTTTCTATGGTGTAGTGGATTTTCCACTGATGCAAAAGGGACAGGTGTCGTTTCCGACACGAGAAAAATTATTTTTTTTATTATTCAACTAGTGAGCGTTGGATTGCCGAGGAATAGAGGATATTAAAAGGGGATATAACTACCTTACTGTGGTTGGAAAAGCGCTTCGCGCTTAGGGACCTTCGGTTGCTAGAAGGGGCCCCGGCTTCGGTCACATGGGGCCCCGGAATCGGCCACACGAGGCCCTGTTGATTTGGGGATCCTTTGTCCGTCGGTCTTTTGTCCATAACCCACTGCTACTCTATGTTTTCGCACACGCTCGCACACTCTTATTTTGTCAATTTTGAACCAATTCAGGGGGGTCCGAGCCCCCTTGTACCTATCTGCTGATTTGGGGATCCTTTGTCCGTCGGTCTTTTGTCCACAACGCATTGCTATTCGGATTCAGCACCCTCGAAAACCCCCGAGTGCCAAAAATCAGCTCAAAATATGAATTGTAAATAGCTTTTCCATTAGGCCCCCAAAAAACCTGAAAATTTTTCGAAAATTTCTCGAAAATTTTCCTTAGACCTAACCTAAGGTCAAAATTTTTTGATCTTATCTTATGTTTTAACATACGCTCTACATTTTTGTAATTGAAAGCTAAGCTCCAAATCCTCTTTAAACCTAAGAAATACGCACCTGTACGTATGATTATAAAAAAACGACTTCCAACCGTGCAATTTTCCAGAAAAAACTAACCCCCTGACCTCCAAATTTTTTTTGCCCAAAAGTTAGTCAACATATGTGGGATGTGCCTTTACGAGGCCGATTTTCAATTTATTTAGTTCTTAAAAAGTATAGCTGTCGAAGGTCCCAAAATCAGTTTGGTCGATTTTTGGGNTCTCAGTTTTTCAGAATCAGGCCTCGAGGTTTCCGTGCCATTAAACTCTCGAATTTTCTGACTCTAACAACCCATAGCCCTTAAAACCATAAACCTCTGGAATTTCGAAGGCAAATGGGTTTTCGGATTTCCTCGGTTTTTCACAGTTAGGTACCGAATTTTCAGCTCGAAAAACCTTCATATTTTCCCCAAGATCTTGCTATTTTTTCGCTTCTTAAGCCTTAAAAATCAGCCAAAGAAAATTCGGAAATTCGCATCGAAAACCCCCTGCCAAGTAAATTTGTTTTTCAAAGTTTCAAGGTCCAATTTTGCTGATTGATCGGATCAATTATCCGGCTATACATGCAATAAATCAATCGCCCGTCCCTCCGTCCCCGTCGGGCCCATTCATCCAAATCGACGACCTTTTGTAAATTGAATGAATGGATGTGAAAAATTGGTTGTTGGTTGGCGGAATGGATGAATGATCGAGTGAATGTGTCTATGGTATGGGGAACAAATTTTGTTGGATTGGGAAACAGCGGACCGGGTCATTAGAGTCCCCACTTTAGAGTCCCCAGGGTGGAAAAAGGTTGTAACTCGGTTCAAATCTAACCTAGAGAAACGAGTTTGGTGCCAAAAGATAGGTCTAAATGTCTTCTATAAATTACAGAAAAGATCATCCGGATTGGCCAAGTTAATATCTTTGGCCATATCTTTGGCCATAAGTCGTGGTTTTGGCCAAAGATATGGCCATAACTTTTTTTAACTTGGCCAATCCGGATGATCTTTTCTGTAATTTATAGAAGACATTTAGACCTATCTTTTGACATCAAGATCGTTTCTCTAGGTTAGATTTGAACCGAGTTACAACCATTTTTCCACCCTGGGGACTCTAATGACCCTCACCGGGAAACAGCATGTTTTCTGGTGTTTTGCGATGAGTTTCTTGGACAATTGGTCCAAAAACATCATGTTAAGCAGGATGGATTTGATCTTGGACATGGACCTATGGCGCAAGAAATATTTGTCAAAAATCAGGCACTTAGTTAGGCTCAACAGGTCCGGGTCATCCTGATCAGGGGACATGGTGTCTAAGAGATCAATTTAGGGATTTTGCGGCTTTTTAATCCAAAATCCGATCGTTTGATCAGGATTCCAGGTGCCAAAATCAGGAATCTGAAATCCCAAGGATTGACCACCTTCTAAACTCTCAGATCACACGGATCACCTGATCAGATCGCAAAACATTGATTATGTATTAGATATAAATATGTATGAAATAATGGACAAAATGATATGAGCAAGTTTGGGGAGAATCAAGCACATCTGCTGAGGCAATTTGGATACATTCATTCATTACACCCTCTCAAAATGGATCATTTTTGGCAATTTGGCCCAATTTTGCAATTTTGGCACAATTTGGCCTTTTTCGTTCAATATTAAATTTTTCGGGACAACTTTGATACTTTCGGCCATTTTGGTACAATTTGGTCCTTTTGGTACAATTTTCACGCCATTTTGATTCAAATTGCCTCAGAAATACAGGGAATTTAAGCAATAAAAATTGTATAAATCTGTCTTGTACAAGTCTCTGGGATACCTTCTTTCTCCTCCTCCGATCACTCACTCTTTTCCTCTGCCGATCACTGATCAGATCAGTCCCTCAATGTTGGGGGGCGTGATGTACGGCAAGTCCTTGGCATGGATCTGTTCCTCCTGCTGCGGCCTGTACTCCCCGTGGTTCTTCCGGCGTTCCCGGGCCCGCCGGTACGCAAGGAACAGCGCAACGCCGGTGGCCAGACAGAGGAACTGATCAGAGAAAGAAACGCATCAAATGATTCAAAGAACATCAGGGGCCAATCCAAATTACGTTCGACAAAGGATATCGACATCGACAAATGCGAAATTTGTCGTTTGTCGAAAAATCCAATCCAAATTAGAGCAATTTTATCATTTGTCGATGTCGATGGCGAATTGTCGATTTGTCGAAATGTCGATCGTAATTTGGATTGAATCATCGACAAACCATCGTCAAAGAACAAATTTGCGTCGACAAACGATATCGACAAATTTTTCTAATTTGGATTGGTTTCAATCGACAAAGGACTAATCGACAAACGACAAATTTGGCCTTTGTCGATGTCGATATCATTTGTCGATCCTAATTTGGATTGGCCCCAGGGGATCAATTGATGTAATCCGGTTCAATGGTATTGGAGCCAAAAATAGAGCAAAAATCAGCAAAAAATGAGCCCAATCCTACCATATTGCTCGAAGTGTGTGAAAAAATTATGGCCAATATTTTTTGAACTAGAGGCCAACACACAAGAGGCCATACCATTGCTTCTCTGGGACTTGGTCTTTGGGGAAGGGGGCATACCAACTTAAAGATCAGGCCGAGTTTGTATTGAAATTCAATTGAGATTTTTTGGGAGGGGGAGGGGCTACAGGCTACTGAATACAATAGAAAATAGTAAAGGGACCCAGACAAAGACCACCGAAAATATACCGTATTCTCTCTAATATAAGGCCTAGGCCTTATATTTTTCGATCACCTTCGAAGGGGGGCCTTATATTAGAGAGGGACTTTATAATAGAGAGGGGCCTTATATTTTTCAAAGATGTATTTTCGAAAAATTAACTCATTATTCAATGATTTCGATACAAGAATTATTTTTTCCCCCGAGGTTTTTAAGAATTTTCCCTGAAGAAAATTTTTTGAGTTGAAATTAATGTTGTCCTATTCCACCAAGTTATGATCTGATCCCTGATCTGATCTGATTAAAATTAAAAATACAAATTTTGATATCATTTTTCTGAAAAATTGGAATATTTTTCTTAAGCGGCTCACAAAAATTTCCTTAAAATTACAAACTTTCTTAGGAAAAAATGCCTAATCAAATTTAAAAAAAGACAGTGTTTTTATCTCTACCCCGAAATCTCTCCCTCAACGCCGTCTGGACCACTACTTTTGAATAATTAAATTGATCACTTACCCAATGTCTATTTGCGAAAATGAATGATGTTTATTTTTTTGAATTATATTTAATATTATAAGCCATTTTATTTTGAAATTACCTCATTTTTTCAAGAGGGAAATTTCTGTTGGATCATTTTTTGGTGATCCGTAATGATCTGATCCAGATCATGATCCAGCGTAATCTGATCTGGTCCTGATCCCGGGGGTCGGATCAGATCAGATCGGATCATTCTTGATGATCCAGCTACCTGGATCAGGATCAAATCAGAACATCTCTGAAAAAGTTGGATCATGGAAAACATGGTTGAAATACGGTTCTTCATTTTAATTTCAAATGTTATTTTCAAATTCAATTCGTTTAGGGTTAATATGTGGTCACTCTCATAAATAGGGCCTTATAATAGAGAGGGGCCTTATATTAGAGAGGGGCCTTATAATGGAGAGGGGCCTTATAATAGAGAGGGGCCTTATATTAGAGAGGGGCCTTATAATGGAGAGGGGCCTTATATTTTTCGAATACCTTCGAAGGGGGGCCTTATATTAGAGAGAATACGGTATATTAAGTTAGGGCCAGGAAACGAGTCCCAATTGGGTACCAAGCGGAGGCGCCAACTCATGGCGCCGAAGGCATCGGCGCCCGCACTTCAACTTTCTAATAAGCAGGCGCACTCATCTGTTTTTTTAGCCGATGCAATTGCGTTAGCGCCATTATGTTCCCCCCCCCCCCCCCGCCTCTCTCTGGGAAACACATGTGTTAAAAAAAGTTGAGACCAAAAAATTTTTTAACAGCCCCTGTAGGAATCTTTGATTTTTTTTGAAATTTTTTTGGTGCCGAACCCCGAAGTATGACTTACCAGCACTCCGGCCAGGATCAGTGCAACCAGCCAGCCGTGCAGTCCCCCGCCGTCGTGCGCATCGCTCGTGACAGCCGTGCCATTGCTGGATGCCGTCTTGTTTATGGTCTGGTTGTCGACGACGCTCATTGGTCACGACTTTTTTTTTTTTGCTTCCAATTTTTGATTCGATCGTTTCGGCGATTGGTGATCAATTTCACATTCGCAATTCCGGCTTAACATTGATCGGGGATTGATCAGCAGGGAAAATTGATTTTTTGATCAAGAAAAAAATGATCGGATTGATCAAGGCACGAGAGAACAACGCGACAAAATATCATTTTTATAGAGCAGGGTCAGAGTTGTATAGGAGCAGAGGAATTTTTGGCCAAATCGGAACCTGAGTTGGCCAAAAACAGATAAATCGGAAATCTGAACCAGAGCCCGATTTTGCCGGAATCGGTCGTTTGGACCCTTTTTGAAAATTTGGAGGATTAGGAAAAATAATTTACGGATTTGGTTCGAAGAAACTGCGAAATAATGGAGGCATTTACCGTAACGTAGCCTAGGGTACGGTAAATCCGGAAACTTGTCATAGAGCCCAGAGGGTATAAAAAAGTCGGGAATTGGGTTAGGAAAAGAGTGTGGAAAGAGAATGGGGTGATCCCCATCACCAAATCACCAAATTTGTACCCTCAGAAAAGGGGGTCCCGACGATTGATTAACTCGCCAATTCAATGATGATGTTCCGCTGTCTGGGAACATCATCGAGATTGGGAGGGGGAGGGGACAATCTAGGGTCAGAAATAAAAAAATCAAAACCATCTTTTCTCGGAAACTCGGAAATTTTGGCCCTAGATGGGTAGAATTTTCGGAGGATCCAGGGAGTTCAAAGGCCAAAAGTAGCCTCGGAGGGTTGAAAAACAGGAAAAAATGGTCACAAGCTTAGTAGATTTTTGCACCCTACAAAATAGACCTCCTAAACCAAGTTTTTTTTAGGAAAATTGAAAAAAATGGAATTTTGATAAGTTTATTAGTTGGCTTTGAGCTTCCAAAACCCGGATAAAAATTTTATCCTATGGCCTAGGGAGATTTTCCAGGGCCAAATCAGAGGTCTAAAACTCCATTAAGGACCCCTTAAGGGGTTAAAAATCACATTATTTTTTAAAAAAAACCAACTCATGAAAAGTCCAAAACAACTTTTAGTGGGATGAATAAAAAAGTTTTTGGATCGTGGATCATTCCGCCTGTTTTATGAATGTGGAGAGACATCGACAGACGGACGAGTGAAAAGCATTTAATCCGCTTTGGGCGGCGAAAAAGTTGCTCCCCGCCGGACTCCATCCCTGCCTTCCCCCCTCCGAATGGTCCGTTTGTCAACAAATTTTGCAGGATTCATGGATTTTTTTTTGGGGGGGGGGGGGGATTATGAGGTTTCGATGCAAAAAATGTAGAAAAGGGCGAAAACCATGAAAATGCCAAAAAGTGCAACATACCTATTCGAAATTCCCCAGATTCGGGAATTCCTTAAGGGTTCGGAAATTTCCTGATCTGAATTTTCCTGGGCACGGAAATTCCTCAAAACCTGGAGTCTCCCATAGTTTCGAGATATAGCAGGTGCAATTTTTCAGATCTTTTTATGTCTCTCTTTTTTTCTTCCGCAAATATTTCTTTATTATTTGTTCCATTTTATTCAAATAAAAAATATTTTATTCATTTTTTTATTGCTTTTTTGATAGTAAAAAAGACAAAAAAATATTTAAAATATAATTTTCCGACGAAGGGATTTGAACCCGCTATCGACAAACACGAAGTCGACAACAATACCACTAAGCCACAATCGCGATCGATAATGCCTTCCCCAAAACTGCTTATGTTTAGTTAACAATTGAAGCAAAAGATCGTTTGTTCATCCCGTTTGAATCACTTTTGGCGATATGTTTTGCCAAATCTTTTTTGCCGCTCAAATTTCGTTTTTGCTGTCCATGGTTTGGCCAGGCGGACCAGGACATTAGAGATCCTGCCACTAGAGCGCCAAGTGCAATAACTCGGTTCAAACCAAACCTAGAGAAACGAGTTTGGTATCAAAAGATAGAGCATTAAAATAGCCACAAATGCTTTTAACCCCACCCGAATTGGCCCATTGCAAAAAAAGTTATGGCCAAAATACGCAATTTTTTCGGAATTGGCCAATACGTGTGATTATCTTGGCCATAACTTGTTTTGGAATTGACCAATTCGGATGGGCTTAGGCTTATTTTGTAGCTAATTTTGTGCTCTATCTTTTCATACTAAGTGCATTTTGCTAAGTTCCTTCTAAGCTAAGTTATTGCGCTTGGCGCTCTAGTGTCCCGGCGCTCTAATGTCCCCTACCGTTGGCCAGGCTCTATTCTATTCTATTAAAAAATGCCGGGTTGAATATTTTGGAGGGGGTTAAGGTCCCAAACTACCCGCACAGAGTTCAACAGACCATAAAGCCAAAAAATAGACAAAAGGTGCGCTGGAGCATTTCTGTTGAGCGTCTCCGGCCCCCGAGGGGCTATTATTGTGTTTTTGGCCTTGGGCCTATTGAATATTGAACATATAACCTGCTGATGAGGTGGGGGGACTCCGGGAAAATTTCGAGACTAATGCAACCTCTTTGAAAAATAATACTTGAGTTTGATATATTTTTGGGTTTCAAGGCTGTTGATGCGCAATTACACCTCGAATTTTCTTCTTTTTTTGCCTAATTTTTATTATTGATCATCAGTTCAATTTCTGCCGAAAATTCCGGGGGAAAAGGCGACCTCTGGAGGGAAAAGGCGGTTTGCCACGATTCATCACATGTGAACTTGGCATTTTGCCCATTGGGAAAGTTCGAAATTTTTGCTTTTCCTCATCTCTCATCCTCGGTCACGCGGAAGTTTTGGCCTCAATTTGGGGCAATTGTACTCTCGAGACACTCTTCACCCTAGGATGGGATAGTCTGCCACAAAACTTTTTTGAAAATCAATTTTTTCCGATTTTTGAAGGGGTTAATGCTAAGAAATGGCGCGTCGTGCGCAAAACACACAAAACACACATCAAACACTTGAGTAGGAGGGTACTCATCATCATCATCATTTTATGCGCGGAAGTTGGGAAAGGGGATGAATGGATGGATCGGCGGCAGATGGGAAATGGATAAAATTGCCCCTAAAATGGTTTTTAGAAAATTTGCAAAAACTAGGCCTTTAGGCTTAAAAGACCTTGAAATCCGATCTCGAAGTGGAAAAAGAGGACATGGGACGGAGGTTCAAAGGCCTTAGGGGAGAAATAAATTTGTTAAGGATTTTGGCGCCTAAAACATAAAAAACAGCAAAAAATTCCCTAGGAGGCTTATTAGTAAAAAATTTCGCGTGAAAATTGACTCAGGAATGGTACCCTCAGTCCCCATCCAACCCAACTCAACCTGGTTAGATCCGCAGGAGGATCAACACCGTATTAAGGCCAATACCGTATCAATACCTTTACCAAGATGAAATGTCAATTTAACCCGGAATGTTTGCGTTTTCCCATAATTTTCTGAACCCCTCTCCCCCACCATACTTGGTATCCGTGTGACCAAATCCCTATGAACCCTCCGAGATTTCCGTGAATGCAGTTATAATCCAGGGGCGCGGGAGTTCGAATCCTCTTGGGGAATCGAATTTTTTTTATTTACAGCGATTTTGTGTATGTTCCGCGAATGAAAAATGGGGGAATTGTCCCCACACCATCCGACCACCGATGACTAAACACATTTACGGGGCGGGGGCGGGGGACAAGATCACCGGTGACGAATGATCAGCAGGCGAGAGAGTGCACAAAAACGGGAGGGCGAGGGAGGAAAAGGAAATTTTGTAGGATTTTGGGCCAAAAATCAGCCTTAAAGTGGCCATTTTGGACCATCGCATTCCTATCTTTTCATGGTATGCGAAGGGGCAAATCCAATCTGATATGGCCAAGGATTATTTCAATAAAACATCGAAAAACTAAAATTCTTGGACTAAATGGGTAAAAACTTTACAAAAAAATGTTATAAAAAGGAGTATAAAATGACTAACTCGGAATTTGAAATGCGGAAATATTGAAGCTAGGCCACGAAAAATCTCAAACCCCTAAAACCCAAAAGTTGCCCCAAATTTCAAATTTTAAATATCTTCTAAAACACGAATTTCTGCCTTAAAATCTCGGACTTAGGGCCATAAAAATCTCGGAACCTTGGTCTTGAGAACCAGAAGAATCTGCCAAAAAATCGCTATAAGAAAATAATTAAAATTTGGCCAAGCCCCAGAAGGGTGAAATTTTAAGCGGAAAATGCTTAAATAGGCCAATTTGAAAGGGGAAAAATCAAAAAATCTCGATTTCAGGCCTTGAGAACCGGAAAATGTTGGTCCTCGTCGTGGGTTCCCGCCTTGTGTCGTTCATCATCATCATCAAATGACAAAACATGTCATTTGATGAATGGGAATTGGGAATGCTCGTTGCTCGAGAATAGGGGAATTGGTGAATAAACACGGAGATGGGACACACAACGAGAAAAGAGAGAAATCGCGGAGTTTGGGGAAGAAATACACGGGGAGAGGAGGGTGGGGCCAGGGCCACGAAACGCCCAGGACACCACAAAACATCGCATAAAATCGCGGGAAAATTTTTAAGGGGCCTTTTTTGGACCATTTTTAAGGGTTTTTCTTTTCGAGCTGTCCGATGATGATTTTTTCAGATAACGACTCCGAAAACCGGCATCGAAGTTCTCTGCCTATGCATTGAAAAATTCATGGTCCTCGACCTTTTCTCCAGGCCTCGAAATTTCTTGGGCCGAAATTTCCTCCGGAGGCCTCGAAATTTCATGTGCAGTAAACTTCTGCTTAAGCCTCGGAAAAAACACTAGAAAAATCCGAAAAAAACCATCCAAGGTCACGAAATCGAGCCTAAGCCCTCGGCCAAACTTGGAAAAATGTTTGGGCCTCGAATCATCAGCCTAGGCTTACTAATTTTTTGTTGGAATCATTCACCTCGATCTAGGCCTCAAATATTTTTTGCGCTTCAATCTCTAAATAGACTGTAAATTCCAAGTCGAAAAATGCAATTTTGTGCAATTTCGTGTGCAGTAAGTATTCCGTCATTTTTGCCATCTGTAATTGGCCCAAAAGTTGGGCCAGAGAAGCAGAAAATGGTTGAGAAAACAATCACAGGGACAACAGGGGAAGAGACAGAGACACTCCCCCGTAGGTGATAAAGACACCAAGTCCCCCCCCCCCCTCAGGGCCCCTGAGGACTCACCTTTTGCGGCGATGGGCCTATTCCATGGAGAGAGGGGCCATCAGAAATGGGAGAAACCCTTCGAGACTCTCGACCTTATGGCAATCCCGGTCGATAGTTGGCCAATATGCATGGGATTGGCCATTAGTTCATTTGGCCAAGGGTCATCTACCGAATCTGACTGATTCTTTATGCATAAAGGGCCATAAATGAGACCTTAAGGGCATAAAAGATTAATTTCTCTTGAGAGGATTCGAACCTCCGCTCTAGGCCCTCGCCAGTAGGCTATGCCATTAACCATTCGACCAACTGCACCGAATTTTGATAAGGTCGCTGGAAAACCAGATTTTTGCAGATCCTAAATCTCCAGATTTCAATTCAAAATTTAGAAATTTTAAGGTCTTAATGGCTTGGAAAATTTAAAATAAAAAAACTTTTCAAATTTTTGTATTTTATTTGGGGATTTTTCTCGTTGGAAAAATTTCTACGGTACCTCCTAAAGGTAAATATTTAAAAATTTTAATTTATTTTTTGCAATTTTCTGAAAAGGAAACACAAAATACTTTAGCTGTTTGGCCAAACTCGAAAGATGGCCAAACAATTTGTTTATTCATGAAATTTGGCCACCACAGGTGGGCCAACAATTGTGGGCCGGTCGGTTGGTGTTTGTCCGAGGTTGGAAATGGAATTTGCTGATGATCAGGGACCAGGGTCATTCATCATCATTTTGGTGATGATGATGACGAATCGAACTATACAAAGGCAAGAATCTGCAAAATTTTTGAGAAAATATTTTTCCATTTTATGGCAGAAAAAAGACAAAAACCGCCAAAGGGCTTCGAACCATAGGTGTGCAAGGGGGTGGTCAGCCGGGGACCCATACGATGTACGATTGACCCCCCCCTAGGGGGGGTCAATCGCCATTTTCGATACGATCGACCAAAAATTCGCCAAAATTAAGAAAAAATCAGCAAAATTTTGAGAAATTTTGTTTTCTATGTATCTTTTTTATGCATTTTGAGTTTTTTGTAAAAAAAACTGAGCACCTTTTGCTTAATATCAAAAATTTTTGCTCTATTGGAGGTACCGGCGGTCATACATGCACAAGGGGTGGGTCAAAAATTGGGTCTTACGAATGGCGAATGAGG
>LDKF01000801.1:22693-34310 GCA_001026735.1 Rotylenchulus reniformis | reverse complement strand
ATCATCCAGAATTTGAAAACTCCATCCAGTGTCAAAGATGTGAGAAGAGTTGTAGGGATGGCCGGGTTCTTTCGGAAACACGTCAAAAATTTTGCCACAATTGTGGAACCTTTGACGCAGTTAACAAGAAAAGAACGGGCTTTTGTTTGGGGAAAGGAGCAACAAACTGCTTTTGAAGAAATTAAAAACATTCTGTCCAGCAGCCCAGTTTTGAGTTTTCCAGATTATTCGAAACCCTTTCACATATTTTGTGATGCGTCTCTTGTTGGTCAGGGTGGTGCTTTAATGCAGTGGGACGAAGAGAAGGCTCTTTTCAGTGCAGTTGCCTATTGCAGTAGGACACTTTCGAATACGGAGCGCAAATGGCCTCCGGTTCAGGTAGAGCTCGGCGCCATAATTTATGCGCTTCGGCAGTTCAAGCCATTCATTTTTATGTCCTCCGTAGAACTACACACGGATCATAAGCCGCTTGCTTTCTTGTTGAAGAAAGCCGAGACGCACCAGCATTTGGCGCGTTGGCTTGTTGAATTACAGAATTATAACATAAAAATTGTTCATGTAGCTGGCAAGCAAAATTCACTAGCTGATGCGCTTTCCAGGATTCCACATGAAGATCTGAGTCCTGAAGAGCTCGAGAAAGTGAAAGAGCTAGAAGATATCGCGGAATTTCCAATCTGTCTCGCTCTGTCTGAGAGACCGAGGATGGTGCATGAAAAATTTGGTCTGACGATGTCCATTCGGTCTTTGGAAGGGGAAATCCAAGCTGTTGACATCAAAATGGAGCAAGAAGATGATCCCGAATCTGCAATTTTGATTGGTTTCTTGAGAACTGGTAAATTTCCGGAGGATTTGAGCGAAGGTGAGAAAGACAGCTTCACGTTGATTGCCAAGGACCTGTGTGTGGATTCGGGCATTCTGTTTTTCCATCAGAAGGATTCTAAGCCAAGGTTGTATGTCCCGGCGAGTCTGAGGGCGCTGATTTTTGACTCTTTTCATACCACCAAGCTTGGTGGCGGACATATGGATTTTAGCAAGACCTATAAGAAATGTAGGAAATACTATTGGCCGAGGATGCACTCTGACATTGTCACTTGGCATAAACAGTGCATCACTTGTCAGCTTAGGCATTCTCCCTGTCCTCCATATCGTGCTGAAATGTGTACACCGCCGGTGAACACGTTATTCGCAAAAGTTGGATTAGATTTGGCGGGTCCGTTTCCGAAAACACAAAAAGGAAACAGGCATATTTTGAACATTGTCTGTTGGTTTACGAAATTTGTGATTTCGGTTCCGCTTCCTGATGCGAAGGCCGTGACCATTGCTTCGGCATTCCTCAAGCATTGTTATTTGCGCTTCGGCGGCTGTACAGAGTTAATTTCCGACAATGCCACGGCATTTACTTCGGAATTCTTTAAAAATCTTTGCTCCATGTTGTATATTAACAAGACTTATGCGATCCCGCATTGGAGTCAGGGAAACTCGGTCACCGAAAGGTCCTTTCGGACTTTTCATAACATCCTTGCGAAGTATATCTCGAAGGAACAGCCGGATTTCGATGAGCATCTGGAATTTGCGAATTTCTGCTATAACACCTCGGTGCACCACTCTACGAATGAGACCCCGTTCTTTTTGATGTATGGGCGAGATCCCATATTTTGCGTGGATTTGATTTTGGACCCGAGAATTAGGGACCCGGCTGTGACACATGATGAAAATGAGGTAAAAGAAAAGTTGGTTAAAACATTAAGGAATGCATGGCAATGCGCTGATGAGGCGAATAAAGAGGCACAGAGTAGAGCCAAGAGATATTATGATCGATTGGTTAGGAATCCTACTGTAACAGTGGGAGATCGGGTTCTTTTGAGGAATTATTCTGGGAAGGTGGGCACGTCACGCAAATTTCATTTGCCGTGGAGGGGGGTTTTTCGTGTGATCGATATAGTGGGGGTGCACGCAACCATAGTGAGTTGCAACTCCCCTCAGTCCAACCCAAGGGTTGTCCACATAAACCAATTAAAGAAGTGTGTTGAGCCGGCGGGACCAGCCATCACAATTCCTGAGTTGGCAGATGAGGAAAAAGAGGCTTTGGAGGAAATAGGGGCCAAAGAAATAGTTGGTCTGCCTGGGTATACCCACAGGGAAGGGGACAGAAAAGACTCGGCGATCGACTTGCCCAAAGAGGGTGTTGAGCTGGATAAAACGACGGAGAATGATTTAGGCAATGAAATTTCCCTTGGTGCCAATAATGAAATAGAAGAGAAAAGGAGGGGAGGTGGGAGATACAATTTGAGGGAAGGAAGGAGATTTAGACTTCCCAGCATGTGATTTGATCGCTTTGGCGAGAAATGAGTGTGATCAAGGGTATTATTGAGCTCAGAATTTTCTGGTCTCTTGCCAAGGTGTAGTTAGTTGAGTAAGGAGGCGAATGGACTCATATATGGTACTTAGTTTTTTTTCCTTTCCTCTAGATGCAGAACATCATCCCATTCTACTCGAGAATCACGGAGTATAACGAGTTTTCAAACTTCGCCAAGTACAACGTTCAAACGGATGAAGGGGTCTTTCCGGCGTCGGAACACGCCTATGTAGCGAAAAAGTTGTCCTTTTTCGGAGTGAGATATGACATGGAGAAGCTGGTCAAGATGAGCGCGGGGCAAGTCAAAAGTTGGGGAGATAGTGTTCAGAGGTCGGCGTCGGCGAACAGCGTTAGGTGCTGGTCTACTGTGAAATCATCTGTGTTGGCTGAAATTGTTCGTCGAAAATTTCTGCAAAATGAAGATTTGAAGACTTTGCTACTTTCCACGGGTGAAGCGCTGCTTGTTGAATCGTCAAAATCGGATGCATATTGGGGGAGTGGAGCGAGTGTAGAGAAGACTAGGACCGGTCTTTTCCATGGCCAAAATATGATGGGGCGGATTTTGATGACACTAAGGACGGAATTGAGAAGTAATGGATCCATGAGCATACTGTTAGGACACATATATAATGATTTTTATTTTTCAGAAATGTCGACCTTCCAGTTGAATGAGGCCGAGTTTCCACCGCTCCTGCCGGCGGCTCGTGCTGATGACATGAGGGCACCGGAACAACGAGTGGCGATTGGAAACAGAGTGGAGAAGAGCGAAGAGAGTGGGGAGAAAAGAGTGAGTGTTGGGGAGGGAGAAGAGAGTGTGGAGGATGTGAATGAGGAGAGAGGTGAAGGGAAAAGCGGAGAGTTGAATATTAGTTGCCTCGGCAAACAAATGGACAAGGAAGAGAAAGAGGAAAGAGAGGGGGAGAGTTTTGGCAACCCGGGTTTCAAGGTGGGAGAAAATAGTCAAAAGTCGAGCAAGGTGGATGAGGAGATTGTCAAAGAATTTGCGAGTTTGCGCTTCGGCGAGAAAAAGGATGCAAAAAAGGCGAAGATGGAAGAGAAGATCTCTGTGGCTTACCTTGTCTGTCAGGTGGAGGAGCGTTCAGTTGTTGTGTCGAGGCTCCGCACAACGACGAATAAAAAGTGGCCGTGTTTTCTGTCGGTGACGAATGAATTGTTTGAAGAGAGCAGGCGGAGCAGGGCACTGCAGCTTGGGGATGTGATTGGGGTTGCTCGATTTGTTTGGAATGAAGAGTATAGATATCTGGCGAGAAATGAATGGGAACGAGGTCCAAACATGAAGCCTTGGCTCGTCCATCACATAAATGCACAAGGGAGAGTGTCGGAAATTTCCTTCGTCAATTATGCGAGTTGGCAGCAGTTTCCAGGAGTTGTGCTGAGTTTGAAAGAGTCTGAGTCGCGGGCAGGGAATCGGCGGCATCATGCTGTTGTCATCTCACCAGGGTTGCAAGTGTCCGCCAGATGCTATCGGCGACAGCTGGATGGTCTTGACATGGATGGTTTGGTTCCAGGGCAGTTGGTGAAGGTTTCGGTGGCGACTCTTCCTCGCGATGGTCTGATTTGTGACTCGTACATTCTGCCGCCGGAACCGCTGTACAGAGTTGGTACTGAGAGTTTGGTGTTGGACGGAATGGGTGCTTTGGCAAAGGTAGAGGCGGGTGAGCAGTGGCCGTACCAGAGGGACGGAAGAAACATCTTTTTCCCGTTGACTCCGGAGATGACGATGGAGCAACTCTCGCTCGCTTTGCAGATCATGGGGGCAGCTACGGCGTTTTCATTCGAAGAAGAGACAAAATCAGCGTTGGAGAGCAGGTTTGAAGGTGCGGTGGAAGTGATTGAACGAGGGTTTTGGGCATTGAATTTTGAAAGAGTTGATTCTCGTAAGGTTAAGAAGTTGAAAGAAAATTGGAAAGAGGACGATCAGGTCAGTTGTAAGCAGTCCTTGGATGTGCCACATTTTGCACTAGGAGTTGTGAAGAGTATTGAGGTTGAATCGGCAGAGGCCTTCGGGAATCAAAAGTTTAATGTCAGGATTTTTGTGAAATTAGTCAATGTGCAAGAAAGGCGGGATCAAGATGTTAAGGCTCAATTGGAGAGTGTGTTAGGAGGCGGATATGTGGTGATCCATCCAATCGGGTCGAGAGGAAAGTGGTCTCGAAGGATGTGTCTGACGTCTTGCCAACCAGTTGAAGTGGCTAAGCTGAATACGACGCAGGGTGAGTTGATGAGAGCTCTTCTTGGAATGAAACCGGAGAGAGTGGTGGTGATTGATGAGGAGGAAGAAAGTGCAGAGGAGGATGATGGAGGAGTCCAGTTGGATCTTGATGAGCATCGTTTTCTGAAGAGGTTGAATGTGCAGCAGAAGGAGTCGGTGAGGATCCTGTTGGAAAATCCGGGGAAGCTGGTTTTCCAGCAGGCCCCGCCTGGTGTGGGGAAAACGTTCGTTGCTGATTCGGCTGCTGCGTGTTTGCTGGAAGACGAGTCAGAGAAAATTGCGATCGTAACGGCGGCCAATCTCCCGTTGGCCAAGTTGGCGGATGAGCTAGAGCAAATATTGGGGGGTGAGGAGATGACCGCTACTGGTGCTTTGACGTTGTTTTCTGGGTATGCAAAAGATAAGTATAAATCTGTGATAGAAGGGCTTCGGCAATATATGTTGATTTCCAAATTGAATCTTGAAGAAGTGTTTGGCAAATTTGATGGAGAGGATAAGAGAAGAGTGCAAGATTACAGCGTGAATTGTGAAGTGAGGCCTAGGCTAACTGATGAGAAGAGGATGGCGACGTTGTTGACTGCTGTGAAGGAGGAAAGGATTGTTTTTGCTTCGGCATTTTTGGCAGAGGACTTGTCCTGCACGGCTTTGGCTGGCACCACGACGCTAATCTTTGATGAGGCGACACAGGCTTCATGGGTTCAAATTGCTCATCTGGTGGCGAGCTTGCCTGATTTGAGACGTGTCTTTGTGACGGGGGACCAGTACCAATTAGGAGTTCATCTCCAGAAGTTGCCACCGTTGCTTCAATTTGGATTTGGTCTTGAGTCGATGGTGGAGCAATTGATTCAGTCTCCGGCGGTGAGACAGGCGCAGCTGCGAGTCTGCTATCGCATGCATCCTCTGATTGTGAAATTGGTGTCCTTTGCTGCGTATGAATTGAATAATGTGGCTCTGGAGGCGGGAGTCCGGGAAAGTGATAGGAGTTTGTTGACAGCTTCACCTTTTCCTTTGCCTCGGCAAGATTGTCCAGTCATCCTTTTGAACGTCGGTGGAAGATGTCGGCAGGATGTGGTCTCGCACTCGTTGACGAATGATTCCCACACTGCTTCGGCAGTCAAGATTGTGGCTGCCCTGAGAAGCAATTGCCAAGCGTCGTTAGTGGTCATTTGTTTGTATCTGTACCAGAAGGAATGTATTCAGAGAGAGTTGTTGAGTGTGGGCTTGGATGATATTCTGGTGGTGAGTGTGGACGGGTATCAAGCCCAAGAAGCAGATGTGGTCGTAGTAGTTACTACGAGGTCGAGAGATCGTGTGGGGGAGTTGAGCGAGAATTCAGAATTTTTGAAAGACTCGAGAAGGGCAACGGTGGCACTTAGTAGGGCGAGACACGGTCTATGTTTAATTGGGGATTTCAGTGTGTTGAAGCAAGGAGAAGTCTGGAGGAGATTCTTGGAGCGAGCGGAAGAGTTTACACAGGTGGTGGATAGAGAGTATTTTGAGGTCTTGAAGAGCGGAAAGTGGAAGAGAGACAATTTTGGGCAGTTATTGTTGATGAGTGGAAAGTTGGTAGGAGCGGGAGAAGAGGAAAGTTTGGATCAGATGCCTGGGACCAGCCGAGGATGCCAACGGATGCAGCCGGCCAGGGATGAAACATGGAGGAGCCGGTTTGATGGGGGGATTGGGGAGCCTAATTCGATTGATACTAACATCCCTTTACCTCCCCATAGGAAACGTCCGGTGGCGGGGGAGAGCTGGAGGACGGGTCAGAGGCCACTGGTGTTCACACGGAGGACTGGAGGGGCGATCAACTGCCAACGATGTGGGCGACAAGGCCATTCGGCGGATCAGTGTACTGAGAGGGCTGTGGCACCACGAGGAGCCTGCTTTTACTGTCATCAGCTTGGGCACTATGCGCGCGATTGTGATGGCGGTGGCGGTTCCAGTTCTCGTCAGGACGGATGGAAGCGGAGGAGAATGTGAAAGGCGGAGTGTGGCGACAACAAGGGTCAGATGAAGATGGACCCTGAGGGCGGCTTCGGCGGATCTATGGCTATTTTCTCAATTCTTACTTTATCATCTGTCTATCTTTTATTTTTCTCCTGTATTCTTTGAGCAAGGGAAGATTCAGGGGGAGTGGTGTTTAGCTTAGGCAATTTTAATGTTTTAATATCGGAAGGGCGTTGGACAGTGAGCTCAGAGAGGGAGAGATAGAGTGAAAATTGCCTAGGCAGATGTTGAGCAAGGGAGGTGCATTTGGCCGAGAAAGGGTGCTTCGGCATTTTGCCCTTTGGCCATGAACGATGGGCCCAGCTTCGGCAATTGGGCGGGCGGATTGAGTGCTGTGTAAGAGCAGACAGTGATTTTACCAAATCCAACGTGCTTCCGGTATTGAAACATGATTGGGTGTTTTTTGATAAGGAGACCAGGGACGGTCTAGTGTGGGAAGGGAGGTGTAAGAGTGAGAGGACCCTGAACCCTTTCCTGTGCTCTATTTTCCTTTACTTTGTTCTCTGATCTTCTCTCATCTTTCCCATTTCCGATCGCCTTAAAAGGCTTTGCTTCGGCTGTATCTTGGTCATTCCTCCCCATCCGATCTTGAGATAAAGGCCTTTCAGTGACTCATCGGTTGGGGGCTGGGGATGGGAATCCTGGGCCTGATCACCCCTGGGGACCCTCTTCCAGTGACCCTTGGACCCCAAACTGTCCCAAGACCCTCCCCAAATCCCCTTTGTCTCCTCCCGACGGCCGGACCCCAGCACGAGGACGCGCGACGTGCAACTNGAATGATCATGAAAATGCCGAGGCCTCAAAAAAATCAGTTTAGACTTGGACCTGAAAGTCCGAAATCCGCAATTTTTCCCCCAAGGGCTTCAAAGCTGCCCATTTGTTATTCTTTTCAGCTCACTCACATCTTTTCCCTATCGTTGGTCCATCGATTTTCTCTTTTACCCACTTTCTGTACAAGCATTCTGTGCTAGGGCTTCGGCAGGAAAAAAATCCCGATTTTCTTCCCCTTTTTTTTTAAAGAAATCACAACTTCCTGAAATCGTATAGATATCCATGACATTTCGCCCAAAATCAGCGCAAAAATCCATAGAAACCGACATTTTCTAATAATTTTACGACATGGAAGTTTTGATGCAAAAAAAACTAATTTCTCTTCACTGCCGAAGCATTTTGAAAATCAAGAATTCAAGGCCTTATCTCATGACCCCCATTTCTTTCTCTAGTCATCTTTTTGGGCCAGCCTCTTTTTTCAGACTCAAAAATCTTCTTTTAAGGCCATATTTTCATCAAATTGCTTTNAACGATGGGCCCAGCTTCGGCAATTGGGCGGGCGGATTGAGTGCTGTGTAAGAGCAGACAGTGATTTTACCAAATCCAACGTGCTTCCGGTATTGAAACATGATTGGGTGTTTTTTGATAAGGAGACCAGGGACGGTCTAGTGTGGGAAGGGAGGTGTAAGAGTGAGAGGACCCTGAACCCTTTCCTGTGCTCTATTTTCCTTTACTTTGTTCTCTGATCTTCTCTCATCTTTCCCATTTCCGATCGCCTTAAAAGGCTTTGCTTCGGCTGTATCTTGGTCATTCCTCCCCATCCGATCTTGAGATAAAGGCCTTTCAGTGACTCATCGGTTGGGGGCTGGGGATGGGAATCCTGGGCCTGATCACCCCTGGGGACCCTCTTCCAGTGACCCTTGGACCCCAAACTGTCCCAAGACCCTCCCCAAATCCCCTTTGTCTCCTCCCGACGGCCGGACCCCAGCACGAGGACGCGCGACGTGCAACTATATATATAAGATATATATTTTTGTTATCATAATATTTTTATTTGGACATTATTTCATCAATGCAAGTATTAAACCACACCGGACGACCCGTGCTTAAAGCACGCAAATAAAAATAATTAAAAATTAATATAAAAATTTGTGACCCTTTGTGGCCCAAATGGATATGATACTGCCGCGGTTAGTGCGGATGCTCTATAAATTGGAATGGGTCCCGAAACAATCGGGATTACAGTTCAAAAACCTCCCTTGTAAGCTCGTCCGAATTGGTACAGCATGAAAAAAGTTGTGACCCAAATAATTGATTTTAGCCAAATTCTCAGTATTTTGGCCATAACTTTTTGAACCAATTCGGACGAGCTTAGACTCATTTTTAGCTATTTTTGCTCTATTTGTTGACACCAAACTTCTTAATCTAGCTTGTTTTTTGAACCGACTTGTGAGTTATAACGGATGGAGCGCAAATGTCGCGACACGAATCAGAATATATTCTGCCTATTATGGATCTAAAAGGTCTGATTTCGGAGTCGAGATATTCTGATTTCGGATCAGAAAGTTCTGAATTGGCTAGAACAAATTATATCGCTTCAAAGTTTAATTTTCACATCAACAAAATTGTCCAATTTTATGCGAAAAAATGTCCTGCTTCCATAAAAGAATCACGAATCACTGTCTATAGTACCAAAATATTCTGATCTTGACACTACTAATCTTTGGACATCATAATTTCTGATTTCAAAAAATCTCCTGATTTTTAAACCATAGTATTCTGATCTTGGTACTTATGTCGTTTGTATCCCCTTTTTACCCCCCCCCCAAAAAAATTCATTTTTAAATATTATTTCGTAATTTCTTTTAAAATGACTTCCCAGGGGTAATTTTTGACGCTGAATCCTATTCTGACGTCCATTTTGCCCAAATGCGTCATCTGATGTCACTTTTTGACGCTGACGTAAAAATGCGAAAAAACGATTTTGACCTCAGCGTCAAAAATGACGTCAGATGACGCATAGGGTAAAAATGGACGTCAGAATCGGATTCAGCGTCAAAAATTACCCTAGGGAAGCTCTTTTTTTAAAAACATGAAAAAATGATTTTTTGGGGGGGGGGGGAGTAAAAGGGGATACAAACGACATAAGTACCCTGATCTTTACCTTTACAGTGTATTCAAAATCCGGTGGACGAACAATAATTTCAATCAAATCGTCGTCTTTGCCACAATTGGGCTGAATTTGGGCCAGAAAAATTACGATCAGAATGCCCAAAAACATTCGCTCTAAAAATATATATTTTGAATGGATTTTATGGTAAAATTAACTACCATGAGAATTCAAAAAAAAAGAATTCTTATTTATTTTTTTTTCTCACAAAATTTAGAAAATATAAATTTTTTAATTCAATTTAGAATTTAATTTAGTTCTTATAAATTTTCTAGTTTGAAAAACTAATATTTCGTTTCTTTACACCCATATAATTTTTCCAAATCTTTTTTTTAAATAAATTTGTTGAGAAATTTATCCACACAATTTATTACAAAATTGTCCAAATTTATGTGTATGCATTACAATTAAAAAATCGATAGAAAATGCTTTTCCAAATCAAATTTGACACAAAAAGATATGAGAAATGGAGCGAAATATAATTAATGGGATAATTTATCTAATTTTTATTCTTGGATTAAACATAATACAGGTATGGATGTTCAAAGCAATATTCTGATCGTTCGATTATTATGGATCAGAATTTTCTGAACCCAGATTATAAAATTATGGTTACCTATCACATTATCAGAAATAACTTGCTTCGACAAGAATTTTCTGATTCATTGCCGAAATCCAATTTATAATGTCAGAAAATTCTGATCGCTAGACATGGATCAGAAGTTCTGGTTCGATTCCAAACATTATTAAATTAACTGATATCAGAGAAAATTTTGTTTTTTAATAACCTTTGCTGATTTATTAATAAAGTATTCCGATCTTTTTTATTGACCGATTAATCTCATTGTATTACAGTATTCTGATGACTTCGTTTCAAAATTCATCATCAGTATCATCTTCGTAGTGCAACACTATTGCAAAAGCCGCATTTAACTCATTAGGTTCCTTAAATCAGAAAATTATTTTCAACGATCTGGACTCGAACCTGCTCATTCAGTCACATTAACATCTGTTAAACGAAAAATTCCACTGAGCCACACCGCCGCCGGTGATAAACATTTTGATAGCTAACTTGTAAGTTTTCGCTCATATTTTTGTAAGATTATTGAGATTGGCTTTGATTGTATATAAATGGATTTTTTGATTTTCACGTACACTAACGATTTATTCTGATGTATTTCGGTCAGTATAAGAGCTCTGGGTTCGATCCACTACATTGAAAATTAATTTTTTACATGTCACTATTGTTTTTGTTGACTAGAACATGTGGTTCTATTCAGGGTTGCTCACGAATACCCGGTTACCCGCGGGTACCCGGGTACCCGCGGGTAACGGGCGGGTAACGGGTATGATTTTAGAAAAATGGACGGGTACGGGCGGGTAACGGGTATCACCTTATACCCGCGGGTACCCGCAATTTACCCGCATTTTAAAATACACCCTAAAGAATCGGGTCTTGATTTGAATATTTTTTCTCGATGTGATTCTCCTGCACTTTTTTTTCTAACTGTCTGTCATCTACATTATTTCGCTTTTTTCCCTTCCCATCCCTTGCCTTAAATGTTTATGTAACACAGGTGAAAAAGAGCGCTGCACCCCTAAATCTCCAACGGACGAAATGTCCATATATTGCGAAAATCACGGTAATCATGGAATTTACATTTACAGTTCCCGAAATCAAGGATGTTAACACAATGGCGGATTAAGTTTTTCGAAATTCGAATCTTTTTGAATGAAAATCTGATACCAGATTAGGAATCAGCATCAGTGAAAAAATAAAAAAAAATGGAAAAAAAAATTGTTGATTTTTCGAATTCGGATCAAAAAAGTTCGAATTTCGAAAAAAATGAATCCATCATTGTGTTTAACATCCTTGAAAACTCCCGAGTAAAGAGCAAACCTAAAAAGGCTTACCAAAATCACAAGGCAATACATACATCCGAGAAAACGGCATTTGTTGGATCAACATTTCTTCGATAAAATCCTTTCCCACCCCTAAGCTGCCAAGATAAAAAAATGAAAAGCCCCCTTGTCGAAATTTTTCTGTTAAATTTTTTGAAAATTTTGAAGAAAAAATGGC
>LDKF01000801.1:2935-22648 GCA_001026735.1 Rotylenchulus reniformis | reverse complement strand
GAATTTTTTAAAATTTTTCCCAAAAATGCGGGTATACCCGCGGGTACCCGCGGGCGGGTATGCAAAAAGGTATGACGGGTATGAAACGGGTACGGGTATCGGCCCTGCGGGTATAACCGGGTACGGGTCCGAAATTTGTACCCGTGAGCAACCATGGTTCTATTCCGCTATGAATCTAATTTTTTAGATAGTCCAGTAGATTTTTTGGGAAGTTCGTATCCCAATTACCATACCAGATCAATTGTTGCCGCCTTTTCATTGCCTCTCCAAAATGTGAATCTGATGTAGTGGCAATGGTGTATCTTGGCCCTGTCCAACCTGACCAGTTGTTTGCCATCAACTGTTTTGCTTTTTGCGTACAGTATGCCACGTTTTCGGTTTCCGGCCATCAAACAAATAGCCTAAATCAGAATATATTCTGGTTAGAGATCATAAATATTCTGAAAATGACTTTCCTATCGATTTAACCACTTTTGGATGAAATGCTCCTTCTGATTCCTAATTAAACTATGATATTACTGTATTTATCTGATTGTTAAACAAATATTTCTGATATTATTTAGATCATTTAAATTTTTGCCCCTCTGATGTTCTGACCTTTACAATATATTCGAAATCCGGTGGACGAACAAAAACTTCAAGCAAATCGTCGTTGCCATAATTGGGCTGAATTTGTGTGAAAAGTATTACTATCAGAATGCGCCAAAACATTCGCTGCAAAAATAATTTTTGATTGAAATTTGAAAGATAAAAAACCAAATATATAATTAATAATTAGCATGAAATTTGGGGAAAAATTGAAATATTTTAGTAATTTTTAAAAATTTTCACTGCGTTATTGTATAAAAGCAAACAAATATAATTAATGGAAATGCATATAAAAATTAAAAACACATCGATAAAATCCCGATTTTTGGAGCAGAAATTGATCAAAAATGATGCATTTTCTAAGCCATAAAAAATTAATTAATTAATTAATTAAAATTTTTGTTCATGACCAAATTTTGGTGAACGATAAGTTTTTTGTTTTTCTTCAATTAACATCGATTTTTTTCTAAAATCTGATTTTACTTTTCTCAGACAGAGCTTTTGAATTTCACACCAGAAAATGGGAAAATATTAATTAATTTAGACAATTTTTTGTTTCTTTCTTTTTTTTATTTATTCATATCATAATATTCGGGTGTTTAGATCAGAATATAATCAGATTTTTTTGGATTTCTCCAAATTCATACAATAATTTTTTATTCTAATTTTTAAATAAAATTCAACATAATAATGTTATAAAATGCAAAAATAATATGAGAATATTCTGGTTGATAGATTGTCACGGAACAGAATTCATTGATTCTGTTCAAAACATTTAATCCAATATTAAAAAGGTTCTGATAAGTTATACACAGTTGAGAGAACTTTTCTGGTTCATATCAGTTCCGGAATATTCTGACCATATACCAGAATATTCTTGGTGCTTATTTATCATGGACTAAACTTTCTGATCCGGCTCGACAAGCCAGGAATCCAAATCAACAATAATCATCTTCATTTAATAAGATGTTCTGGTTCAATGAATGACAATTATCTTTTTACATATTTTAAGGATTTTCGCTTCAAAAGCCCTCGTAGTCCAACAGTATTGCACATACATCATCCAGCTTATCTCTGAAGGATGATGTCCCAGTGTCCTTAAATCAGGAAAAATTGATGACAGATCGGATTCGAACCAGGTCAATCACATTAAATCAATTAAATGTAAATTCCACTATACCACAAGGATCAATTCAGTCCAAGGGATTATTTGGCACATTTGTGCTCTATTCACAGAACTAGGTAATTAATTCGGTTAAAATGGGTGCTGGGTCTTTAAAAAAGGGCCCAATGTCGGCGTTAAAAAAAGGCCCAATGCGGCCAGTCTGTACGAAAACTTTTTTGTTAGACTTGTTAGACAAAAAGTATAAAAGGCAAAATTATGTAGAATTTTATGCTGATTCGAAAGGTATAAAAATTATTTCGAAATTCGAACAAAAAGTTTGAAATTTTCGCGAAATACCGAAAATTAGGGTTTTTAGGGGGTATTTCGAACTTTTTGTTCGAATTTCGAAATAATTTTTATACCATTCGAATCAGCATAAAATTCTGAACAATTTTGCCTTTTATACTTTTGGTCTAACTGGTCTAACAAAAAAGTTTTCGTACAGATTGGCCGCATTGGGCCTTTTTTTAACGCCCACATTGGGCCTTTTTTTTTAAAGACCTGGCACCTGTATTTCCATCCTTAATGTTGTAGGATATTCCCCAGTTTATTAGTAAAATCGAAAATCCAAGTTAAATAATTTCATTTTTTATTTTTTCAATGCAATGTTGAATTATTTTATATTTTTAGTTAATAATGAAATTTTATAATTTTTGCAGCAAATGCTTTGGCGCAATCTAATCGTAGTTCTTGTGGCCCTAATTCATCCCAATTATGGCTATGATGGTTCGATTGAAGTTGTTGTTCGTCCGCCAGATTTCGAATATACTATAAAGGTCAGCAAACAGAAGATTTTCTGATAGAAAAACCCAAAAGTTTTTATATTAAAAACAAATTTCCGGTGTGAAAACCAGACCTTTTATTAGGTGAGAAAAATAAGAAGGTTTTATGTGAACAATAGAACATTTCAGGTTAGTAAATTCGCTTTAAAAGACTGAATTAACATAGAAATCAAGCACGTAAATATCAGAGCATTCTGATTATAAATCAAAAGGTAATGAGAATGGGATTAGAAAGATGATGGATTCTGACCCGAAACCAGAACCTATTCTGATTTAGATTCTTTGTTTTATGGGCTCAAACAGAAGACTCTGTATATTGTGCGCAAAGACCAAACTAGTAGACGGTAAGCAGATGGTCAAACTGGACAGGGCCAAAGTGCGCCAGTGCCACTACATCAACTTCACATTTTGGAGGGGCAATGAGGAGGCGGCAACAATTGATTTGGTAACCCTTCTTTAGAGGGATCTATGCAGGAAAGGGATTTAAACAGATAATACGGTAAAACATGTTTCTTTGGGATGCACTTAAACCGTGAATTATGCTGGACCAAATTCATCTTATCCGCAGATAATACATCTGCTGGGTAAAATAGTTCATTTTTTCACGACGAGTGGGTCCCCATGTTGGTTCAATTCTGCTGGGGTCCAAATTATTATTATTTTCTAATTTTTCACCTCCTCTTCATTGCCCCTTCAAAATGTGAAGTTGATGTAGTGGCAATGGTGTATCTTGGCCCTGTCCAACCTGACCAGTTGTTTGCCATCAACTGTTTTGCTTTTTGCGTACAGTATGCCACGTTTTCGGTTTCCGCCCATCAAACAAACAGCCTAAACAGAACTGATCCATAATAAAACCAAAAAATATCTGATTTCACAACCTTTTATTTTTCACGTCGTACTGATTTTTTTAAAACGAGAATAGATGCGATAAAAACGCTTTGAATCTTCAATTTTACGAAGTGAATGCCTTATTATAAACTGCCATAGATGGGCAGAAAAAAAGAAATCAGAAGACAATATGTTTTAACACAACGTGCTTTCCCGTCATAAAATTGAGGAGCTAAAATAAAAATTGGAATTCTCTTGCTTTTCTACGCTGATTATACGCCATTCCCACATCAAAAAGCCGTTTAACACCAAATGATTTTTAACCATCGATGTTCTGATTTTATATCAAAATGGTTCTGATTTCTGATCCTTACCTTTACAATGTATTGGTAGCCTGGAGGATCCACAACAACTTCAATCCAATCGATTTGGCCATAATTTGGCCGAATTTGGGCAAGAATTAAAACGATCAGAATGGACCAAAACATTCGCTGAAAAATATTTCTTAAATGTGTTTTACGGATAAAAAATAATTTAAAATAATTTTTGAAAAACGGAAATAAAAATTATAATTTTAAAGAAAAATGCTAAGTCAAGATAGAAGAAAAATATATTTAAAAAGAAAAAACTTAAATGAACAATTAATTTGGAAAAAATAAATTTTCATTTCATTTTTCTTGAAAATTTTTCCCCCTTGAAAAATGACATAAAATATAAATATTATATGAAATTAATTGACAAATTTATCCATAGTTTACTATATTTATTGGTTTTAGGAATTAAAATATAATTAAAATTACAATTAGATCGATAGAAAATTTGTTAACATCTCATTAATAATATAAAAAATCGATAAAAAATACAAAATTAATTTTGAGCCAATAATCCAAATATTGGGTTGTTGTATAAGTAATTTCNCCAAAAAAAGTGTTGTATTTTGTTCAAAATCACTAAAGAGGAATTTTTTCTTGAAAATTTTTAATTTATTTTTTTGTAAAATACAATGAAAACTCCACTTAAAAAAAACTATTAAAATACTGTCTATGGCATCAATTCCGTCTAGGGAGGCCTTATAATAGAGGGGGCCCTATAATAGAGGGAGGGCCTTATATTTTTCAAACTCTGTCGAAGGGGGGCCTTATATTAGAGGGAGGCCTTATATTAGAGAATTTACGGTATACATGAATATTAATTACACTATTTATATATAGAAAATATTTGATTTAAAAATTAAGTTATTGATTAACAAATATGAATTTTATAAAAGCTTATTTTTGCGATTTTTAAGAAATTATTTGTACAATTTTTAAATGAATATATTTTAAGATATAAAATATTGCTTATATACTATAAGGAAATTACTTTCTATCACCAATATCTGTTTTAATCTTTAATCTCAAAGATTGGAAAATATGATTTTTTGCCTAAATTATTCTTAAATATGCTAATTTTGGCAAATTGAATTTTCTGCTATTACATAAATGATATAATATTAAATCGCTCATTAAAATGAGAGCTATCAAGGTACTTTAAGTATAATAATATAAGAAAAAATTGACCAAGTTAAATCAAGGAATAAAAAGAATTTTTTAAATTTCATATCCTTATTCAGAGGTAAATTTGCTCGAATATAATATCCTATAAATTCAATAAAATAATGTAATTTTTTGAATAATTTTGTCAAAAAAATCTGCCTAGCTAAAATGATCTACATCATTATTCTTAATATATAATATTTAATTAATAATTTATCTGATTAAATTCTTTGGGAAAAATATTTTTTTCTAGGATAACTCTTTTTTTGAGTTAATTTTTTCATTTAATCCTAATTTATAATTTTTCGTTTAAATATGATAGAATTAAATATTAAATATATACTAGTATACATGTGGATTATAATAGTGAGAATAATATTTGAATTTGGTACTAAAAAATAAAAAATTAAAATATTCATCATAATTAAGTTTTTCGGAAATTACTTATGCAACAACCCAATATTTTCTAGGTTACTTTTGAGCTAATTACTTATAATATTAGAATAGCAATAAAAACCGTTGAAAAACGCTTTGAGCTATCAATGTTTTGGAACGAATTCCTTATTGTAATCTGACACAGAAAAGTGCGTGAAGAGAGAAAAAGAAAATAGACGGACAATACTAATTAACGTATTATATTTCCGCGTCTATTATCTGTGGATCAAGATGGCAAGACGGTTACTTTTGAGACTAGACATTTTGCTCCGGTACTCAATTTTTACATTGTCAATTTATTCAGTGGGGTAATTTTTGACGCTGAATCCGATTCTGACGTCCATTTTTACATATTGCGTCACCACTTTCTGATGCTGATGTCAAAATTTTTCCCGTAAAATCATCTAAAAATGATTATCTTGGGCTAATTTCTTTTGACGTCAGCGTCAGATACATAAGTATTATTGGCACGCACAAAAACCAAATATTGTTATATGTTTTGGCCGATTTTGCAATTCAGCCAAATCGGCTAGCGCATTTGGCATTGGTGAGCCAAACATTTTCTAAGCATGGCGTTTTTTCATATAAACTCGAAATCAACATCCAACGATTGGTTTGGTGGTCTAAAACGCATTTTGAAAGTTTAATTTGGTCAATTTTTTGAATCAGAATATTTTATTTTTATTAATATCATCTGATTGGGTACAAAATTGGTCTTTTTTTTTTACAAAATTCGTTCAGTACAACATATTTTGGCCAGATTTATCCAAATTTGCCGTCATTTATGTGGGTTTAAATTAATTTCTTATGCTAGAGAAGCCGATAAATATTTTGATACTGTAATACTTACAAGTTAGTAAGAAAAACAGATTTAATGATCAACATATATCTTTTATGAGGCCATTGATTTGACAATTAAATGTTTATCCATCCAAAATTCAGAAATATTTTATTTCAAGGAAAATTGAACCAACGTTGCTTTACTGTGCAGATCAGACGGTTAAAAAAGTGATCAATGATCAACTTTATGTGCCAGAATTTCACTCACAATCATCCACTCAGAATTTTTCTGATTTTGCTCTCTACATGGTAATGTTCTGATTCCTTATCAAATAATTCTGGTTACTTATATATAATAGCTCAAAAAATTTATGTTTAAGCCTAAAAATCCGCATTTTACACCAATTGAGTTCTGATTCAGTGCTAGAATGTTTCTGATCACCATTAATAAATCGCGAAAAAAACAATCATTGTTACGGTATCTTCAAAGATTATCGCTTCAGATCATCCGAAAGGGCTGTCGAAGTCCATCAGAATGGAACGGATGTCATGCAGATCGGCTCTACTTATTGATCCATAGGCCTAAATTAATATTTTTTTCAAAAGGATGTTACCGATCAAGGACCCGAACCCATTTGGGCATTTTTAAATTAATTTTTAGATTAATGGGAATTGAATGACGAGATTGACTCAATTTGTAGCTTATTTTGTATTCTATTGTTTAATCAAGCTCGTTTCTTTGGGTACACTTAAACCGAGTTTTGGGATCTGGCTTAAAGCCATCTCGATCCACAGATAATATATCTCTAGAATAGCTCATTTTTTCATAATTGACGAGATCCTCCTGCTGGTTCGATCCCATAGAATCCAAATTATTATTTTTAAATATTATATTTCTCACCTCCCCCTCATTGCCTCTCCAAAATGTGAAGTTGATGTAGTGGCAATGTCGCATCTTGGCCCTGTCCAATTTGAGTGTTTGTCTGCCGTCAATCGTTTTGGTGTTTGCATACAATATGCCGCGTTTTCGGTTTCCGGCCATCAAACAAACAGCCTAAGTCAGAACTGATCCATAATTCTGTTATGGACAGAAATGTTTGTTTTTTTGCACCAGAATATCCTTTCCCAAAAAACTTCTGATTTTACACCAGAATCCTTTTATTTTTCACGCAGGAAGTTCTGAATTTTTAAAGATAAATTGGTTATTTCCACACCAAAATGCCTGATTTAACAGCAAATGATTTTTAAACCAACAAAGTTCTGATTCTGACAACAAAATGATTCTGATCCTTACCTTTACAGTATATTGGAAGCCTGGAGGATCCACAACAACTTCAATCCAATCGATTTGGCCATAATTTGGCCGAATTTGGACCAAAAGGATAACGATCAGAAAGGACAAAAACATTCCTTGTAATTTTTTGAATGGATTTTAAAGATAAAAAATAATTAAAAATGGTGCCTTGAAAAAATCGTATATAAAAAGATTTTTAAGGAAAATGATAAATTACTAAGTAATTATTACGTAAGAAAAATAAACTCAACTGAAAAAAATTGAGGAAAATAATAAAAAAATAAATCTTATGTTTATTACTAAGTAAATTTTTTTGTGAATTTTTGCAATTTATCCATATAATAAATACATGAGTTGGGGGAGACTTAAAAACTTTTTATTCAATAATAATTACTAAAGCTAGACCACGTACCATATAGTACGAAGTTGATGAAGTACGTTATGTGTCCTACTGGTTTTTGACGACACGTGCTAGCTCACGTTTTAACACAGTACTTATGCTATACGGGTAATACGAGTACGATACGTAACATTGGTAATATTTTCACAAAATTTCCTACACCAACTTCACGAAGTATTTAATACGTTTTGTGGCTTTTTGACGACACGTGCTTATCATCTCAAGTAATGATACATAACATTGGTAAACATTTTCCAAAATGCCAATTGAGGGATTTCTTCATATTTTTCAGATTAAATTGAAAAAAAAACGGAGAAGACCAATAAATAATTATTATTTAATGTTCTGTTAATTCAAGAATGTCTAACATAAGAAATAAGTTATAGGCAATAAAAAAATCGGTGGAATTGGGCAATATTTCCGTCTGGTACTCTACAAATTGGCTATAATGTTAAGGAAATTCGAAAAAATAATTAATGCTGACGCAATCAAAATACTTGTTATCCATCTGAAAAATTGGAATATCGATTTGGAACATCGGCCATTATTACATTGTTAACAAACATTTGAAAATAATATAAAAAAATTTAAATTTAAATGATAAATCAAATTCCAAAATGATAAAAAATAATAATGCTGAAATTGTCAAAAGGTTGCGACTTTTAAAATTTTTATAAATTCGAACTTTAAAATCAATCTTTCAACCTCTGAAATTTTTTTTTTGGAAATTTGCGGAAAAACACTCGTATAAAAAACACCATTCTTAAAATACAAAAATTGTATTATCATACCTAAAATCCAAAAATTGTTTTATTTTATAATTTGTTATTCAAAATTAAGGAAAATGCACGGGAAATTGGAGAAATTAATGGTGTTGACCAATCAGGACATTGATTTTGTGTTTGTTTTTTCCACTTTATAAATTGCTTTGTTGTAAATGAACCAAGCTTCAATAAAGTATTTCTATAATTATTAAATCGATGGTGTTTATGCTAAAAAAATTTACAATTTCGGGAGGAGCATTGAGTTCTATTTCAATATCCTTAAGGTCCAAAAAATTATATTTGCCCTGGATTTCGCGATGAAAATTCTCATTTTTCTACATTTTACATCATTGTTCGTCTTCGTCATTGCAGCGCCTAGTGGCAAAGAAAATGAGGTGTGAATTTCAGTAATAATCGAAAATGAGGCGTTTAAGCTCGAAGCTCAACGCCGAACCCGGAAATCTCTCATAAGGAGAGGTTTTAGCCATATTTTTAAACCACTAAAGTATTAATTTTTCGTTTTTTATATTTTAAAAGGTGTGAACCCAACTCATCACCTAATTATTAGCAAACTTTGTGTATTATATTTTATTAAATAATAGTACTTTAAAATGGCCACGAATTAGATAAGTTTTGTTCAAATTGATCATGTGGCTAAAAAATTATTGACAAAGGCTAAATTGAACAAATTTCCTGCATCATTGCTCTTTGCGGCGCTATGGGCTGATAAAAAGTTTTCCTCTAAAGTTTTTTAAAAATATTTTAGATTCTAATTATTGTAGTGATGAGTTGGGGAAGACTCATTTGAATAGGTTATACATCGGATTTTCTTGGGTTTTAGTACCTTAACCGAAATTTTGGTTAATTTTTTCTTATTTTATTAATTCTAAATAAGCTAAGGAAAATGGCGGAAAATTTTTTTAGGAGGCCAAAATTGAAGGAGAACCAACTGATTCGGATGTTCATCAAAAAGCACCAGTGCAAATGGATGGGGATGCATCGCCGGAATTCATTGCTGCATTGCAACGCTTTGCCCATGCGACCGCAAGGAAGCGGCTGGCGGATTTGGAGGACGAATTTCGGCGGTTGCAAGCGGTGCCATTCCCAGAGCCATCGGACGAATTCAAGCGGTTTGTTGGGCATTAATAGCTCTATTGCATCGATCATTTTGGCGCCGTTGGCCGAAAGCGCAAAAATGGATATGTACTACCAAAATGTCTACAAAACGGCAAAAAAATTTGATCTAGATATTTTCGACATATTTCAGATATTTTAATTGTATTTTTAGACATTTGTAATGCATATCCATTTTGCACTTTTAGACCAAATTTATACCATTCGGAACCCTCCGAAATTTGAATTTCCATATCCGATACTCTACCCTCTCTTCTATCTGGTTGTATACTTTTCAGCAATCCGAGCTCAAACCGTTACAAATATGTTCGTTGCGTCGAACAAAGTCGTGTTCAGTTGGCCAACGGTCGTTACATCCATGCCAATTGGATCAATTCAAATGGTACCTCATTGGAATGGGGGAACATCGTCGCCGCGAGACTTTTTTTGAGCTCATCCCCGTCCCCGATCCCCGACGAGTCCATCCTATTCATTCCCGATCCTCATCCCCGCGGGCAACCGGGGATGAAAATAAATCCCTAAAGATGCAATTTTGTAAAGAGAACTTAGTGGCCAGTCAATCAAAATGGCCTTGACTTATTAGTGAAGACACTAATCATCCCCGAAAAATATGTAATCCCACCGTCCCTGGCCGGTGGCCCATACCCGTCCCCAATCTCCGACCCGTCCACCCGTAAACTTCCGAGAACAATTATTCGATTTGGCCAAGAAAAAGATTATGGCAAAGTTCGTGCTTTTGGCAAATAACCTTTTTCTACTTGATAAAATCAGATAGTTGTTCTTGCAAGTTTATAGCAGACAGTTAGTGCTATCTTTTTACATCAAACTCACTTCTCTTTATTTTACCTGAAAAAGTTATAACCTTGTTCTAGCGCGGGGTAAATGGCCGGGGAGGAGGTGAATGATCTGGGGCCTTACATCATCCCTTAATAGTGAAGTTAATCATGATTAAGGCCTCGATCACAATCACACTAATCATGATTACTGCATCTCCTAAATTCATACTATCATCTTTAATCACGATTAAGTTAATCATGATTACGCTGATCATGATTAAAAAAGGAAAAAGGGATTTTCTTCATCACGGTTAGCGGCGTTAATCATGATTAAGGACTTAACTAAAAGAAGATGATGCCCCTGTTTCGCCTCAAGTGTCCGGTCACGAAATGTCGGATCCTCAAGTGTCGGCTAACCGTTCAATGGTGACCACCATCATTTTGCTTCGTCGATTTTCCAGGCGAACGCCCCTTCATCTGTACCCAAGCACCGCTCCCGTCCACTTGTGACGACTTCTGGACCATGGTCGTGCAAGAACGGATTGAAGCAATTGTCATGCTTTGCGAGGGCGTTGAATTGGAGCGACAAAGATGCCATCAATATTGGCCAACAAAGGATGCCAAAGTGGGTTTTTGCAAAGGAAAATCAGGCAAAAGCATTGCGGTTAATTGGGCCCGAAAAATACACACAAAATCGCCTAATTTGTATAAAATATGTCCAAAAATATAGAAAGCCCAAAATATGCCATAATATGCCCGAATATCCCTTAAATATACTCGAAAATTTCTCCAAATTTACCTAAAAAATACAAAAAATTTGCTCAACTAGCATAATAAAAACTATTTAAAGCTTATTTTATACATTTTCATGATAAAAATTGACGTTCAAACTTTTCAATTCTTAAATTGACGTTCAAACTTTTCAAGCGATTGGGGGGCATTCTTTAAATTGACGTTCAAACTTTTCAATTCTTAAATTGACGTTCAAACTTTTCAAGCGATTGGGGGGCTCCGAGAATTTTTTTAATTTACATATTTTCTTAAGGACTTTAATCATTTTTGCTCTGAAAATATGCAAAAAAAGAACATTTTGGCCATTTTTAGGTATGATTTCAAATTTTCTATTAAAAATGCAAAATACGACCAAAAAATATGTCTGTCAAATGTCCAAATATGACGGTCAATGCCTGAAAATTCTGTAATATGCAAAAAAATATTCTTAAAATCTATTTTAGAGGGTTAAAAATCATGCCAGAAATGTTTTTTTACGTGGTTTTCAGACCGTTCAGACTCCCGCAAAAATATAAAATTGCATTTTTTCGGATCCTGATGATTAAGATGGCCCTGTTTTCGAATGGTTCCATAACAGTCAAGTTTCTGCAAGAAGACGAAATGGATATTGGCATATACCGAACCCAATTCAACGTGGCCACCGAAGACAAAGAGTTCATCGTGAACCACTTCAATTGGCGGCAATGGCCTGACAATGGGGTGCCGTCCAACCCTTATGCCGTTCTTCGTCTTTTGCAAGTTGTTCAACCCTATTCACCCGTCGTCGTTCACTGTTCCGCTGGTACATATTGGGCGCATATTATTTTTAGGACTCAAATGCCCCAGCACCCATTTTTGAGTCCCAGTTTTGTCAAAAAAAGTTTCCCCGTAAAATCTTTCTAAAATGATTTCCCTAGGATGGTTTTTGGACGCTGAATTCAATTCTGACGTCCATTTTGAGGTACTATGTCATCTGACATCTTTTTTTTTTTGCCCCAGGGAATAAACAATTTTGAGTCCCGGAACCCAAAGAATATTAGTCCCAAAAATAAACGCCTTTCAAGTAGCATCCATGTTTGACTTGGTGATCTTAGACATTTTTGGCGTGTTAAGGCATCGGACGCACCGGAACCTTGGTTGCCATCTACCTCGCTCTGCGTCGTTTACGAGCTGGTCAGGACTTGGACATTGCCGAGTTGGTTCAGGAATTGCGACGGCAGAGGGCACACAGCGTGCACACGATGGAGCAGTACTTGTACATCTACAGCGTGATGATACAGTGGGTTCCTCCCCCTCCCCCCAACTTTCATCACTTCAACAATTTATTTGTTTCTCTGAAAAGATTGACCATCGACATGGCCCAGAACAACCCATCGTTCAACATAAATGAAATTGAAACTCTCAAGAAATTGATGGACGCGATTGCAACCCATGAGATAGAAGAAATTGAACTGCCATATCGTCAAAATGATGATGAACAGACTGAAGTTAGGGGTGTCCGTACATTTGGGCACCAAGGAAAAACGGACAATTGGACACCAAAATTTGGGCGGACGATTGCGCAACGACAACCCCAATTGAAAATCAGACCATTTGGCACCAAAAAATTGGGCACCAACCGCCGGACAATTGGGCCCCCCAAAAATATGGCACTTCAGCATGTGGCACCGAAGGCGCCTAGCCTAGGCTTCAAACTAGCGCGTGGGTGCCAGCACATAAAATTGTAGACGCCGATGCCATAGACTGAATCGGCAATTTTTGTGTCATTTTTCCATTTTCAATTGGTGCCAACTTTCCGTGATACGAAGTTGGGTTGGTGGAGTATGTATTTGTAGGTTGTGGCGATTCTGTTGTGATTTCCCTATTCCTTACTATTAGTTTGCTGTTCCATTTTGTATCTATTCCTGTTATATAAGCAGTGTTGGGAAAAGCTCCGGCTCCTGAGCCGAAGCGGAGCCAAATTTTTGAAAAGACCGGAGCTGAAGCCGGAGCCAAAATTCAAATTACATATTCTGCTTTTGAATTGTTGAATTGGAGTTTCTCGAAAAAATTGAATAAAAAACAAATATGTAAGAACCAAATAGTAAAAAAAATTAGCCACGTCACCAGATCGCCTTTAATCAGAATATTCTAATTTTTCGATTATAACTGGTCAGAATTTCTAATTCGTTCCATATATTATGAACTCACATCAGCAGTAAGTTTTGATTTAACAACAATATTCTGGTTCAATAACAAAGTATTCTGATCATCATTCATAAATCCTAACTCATTTATTGTATTACAGTATTCCGATGATTCGCTTCAAAATTCGTCGTCAGTATCTTCTTCGTAATGCAATACTATTGCAAACGCAGCAGCTAAACCATTAGGATCCTTAAATAAGAATTTTTTTGCTGATCGGGACTCGAACCTCACTGCTCTATTATTTACCATAAATGAAAAATTTTACTACGCCACACCACCGATGCTGCTCATTTTATAGTTATTTTTTCGCTCTTGGACTTTTTTTTTGATTTTTTTCACGTATACAATAAACAATTTTTTATTCTTGATATACATATTTCGATCTGTATAAAGAGAAAAGAGATCTTGGATAGATCCACTACTTATGATGAAAATAAAATATTGTCATGGTGGTTTTTGGTTTTTGGTTGGCGTATCTACTGTATTCCGATATGAAGTTAATTTTTTAGCGGTCCAAAGTTCGGATCCCAATTACGCTACCATGTCAATTGTCGCCGCCCCCTCATTGCCCCTCCAAAATGTGAAGTTGATGCGATGGCAATGGCGCACTTTGGCCCTGTCCAATTTGACCATTTGCTTACCGTTAACCGTTTTGGTGTTTGTGTACAGTATCCCCCGCTTTCGGTATCCGGCCATCAAACAGACAGCCTAAATCGGATTATATTCTGATTAGTGATCATAAAATATATTTTTTTCTATCGATTTATCCACTTTTGGCTATTTTCTTCTGATTCCTTAATGGGATGTGATATTTACTGTATTTATCTGCTTCTCGAAAAAGAAATTTTCAGATCTTATTTAGTTCAATTTTCTCCCCTCATTGTTCAATATCAGTTTTAATTTTACACCAGAAATGCTATGTTCCGAGATTCTTGAGCAGTTTAGGTCCACTATGAAGGTCGATTGTTCTAAAGGAACATTTTTTGCTCAAAAACTAACTTAAAAGGATATTTTTCGATTCAGGTGTAAATTTTAACGCATCCGTGCTGGGTCGTTTCCTCGAACGGTACATCCCAGTTGGTGGCGGCCAGTCGGTGGCGGGCCGGTTGGTGGTGGCCGCCGGTTGGTGGCAAGGCCGGTTCGTTGCGGGTCAGTTCGTGGCGAAGGTCGGGAAGGGGGTGATTGTCATGAATGTCCTCTATGCCTTGTGGCGCTTCATTTTTAAGCCGACGCCTTAACCTTTCGACTAAGTTAGAAGCCTGCGCCTTCAATTTATAATCCGGCGCCATCAATTTAGATGATCCGGCGCCATCAATTAAGATTTCTTCTATTTTAGAGCTGGCACCTTTTGAGCTGGCACCTTCTACGTATAAATTGATGGCGCCGACTTCTAATATGATAACGCCTAGTCCTAATATGATAGCGCCCACTTCTAAATTGAAGGCGCCGACTTCTAACTTGTCTAAAGTTGAAGGCGCCGGCTTAAAAATGAAGGGCCACAAGGCACAGAGGACAATGATATTCCCTCTTCTCAACCTTCGCCACGAACTGGCCCGACACGAACCGGCCTCGCCACCAACCGGAATTGGGTCAAAATGAATTCATCCAAAGCAAAAACTTTTTTTGAAGCGTGCCAGCTCAAAAAGAATAAAAAGCAAAATTGTGCAGAATTTTATGCTCTATCTTCTGGTTTTTCAATTTTCGGCATTCGGCTAAAAAGTTCGAATTTTTGGTGAAAAACTCTGTTTTTCGATATATTGAAAAATTTCGTAATTTTTGACCGAAATTCAAAAAACTAAAATAATAGAAGTTGGAGCATAAAATTCTGCACAATTTTGATTGTATACATTTGAGCTAGCTTGCTTCAAAAAATTTTGCTTTGGATGAATTCATTTTGACCATTTTCGAAGAAATGCCCATTCTGACCCTTTTCGAGAAAATGACATACATTGAAAGCAAATCCCATACCCATATACTGGATTTTGGTGGGAAAAATTATTCTAATATCAGTCTGTAAATGTTGGAATTTCTAAAAAAACTAAGTATGCCATCGTGTTAAACCCTTTAAAACCATCTACATAAAACTTAATTGGGATTTTTCGTTGAAAAAATCGATCCACACAGCGGACCTAAACTGTACAAGTATCATGTTTCGGACACAAAAATGTTCCTATTTTACATATTTTGATTTTTCTTTAGAAAAAGTTGTTTTTCTTAACCAGCTTATGATTTTTACACCATAAATTATAAAAAAATCCTATTTTTCACGCCAGAAATGTTCTGCCTTCGCAAAAGCATTTTTTCAGAAGAAACATTTTTTTGAAATAACTTATGATTTCATGTCAGAAAATGTTTTTAACCATGTGGTTTGCTTTTCACGACAATAATTTTTTTGATGTTCTGATTTTTATTTACCTTTACAGTATATTCGCAATTCGGCGGACGAATAAAAATGTCAATCAAACCGTCGTTGCCATAATTGGGCTGAATTGGTGCCAGAAGGATTACGATTAGAATGCCCAGAAACATTCGCTTCAAAAATATAATTTTTGAATGAATTTAAAGAGAAAAAATCAAATATTAATTAATAACTACCGTGAAAATTGTAAAAAAAATGATTGAATTTTTTTAATATAATATTAAAATTTTTCACTCGGTTATTATATTAAGCAGACAAATATCAATTAACGGAAATGCATACAAAGATTAAAAAAAACACAATAATAAATTGAGAAAAATTCTGATTTTTGGAGCAAAAATGTGTTTTCTTATACCAATTAAAATTAATTAATTATTTTTTGGGCCAGGACCAAATTTTGATGAAGGAATGAATTTTTTAAAATACTATTTGAGGTAAATTTTATAAAATTTGAAATAAAATAAATTTTTATAGAAGACTCTGATCTTATTCTTTTTCTCAGACAGAACTTCTGATTTTCATACCAGAAAATTTAATTAATTTAGGCGATTTTTCTTTTTTTTTTCGTGGATTATTCATAATTATAATATTCGGGTGAATACCTAGATCGGAATATTCAGATTTTCAATTGGATCTCTCGAAATTCATCAAAATTTTTTACTAAAAAAGTTCAAAAAATTTAAATAAATAATTTGAAATAAAATGAAAAATAATAAAATTATTTTTTCCGTTTTATGAAATTGCCCTTTTGATTTCTATTAAATTTTGACCCCGTATTATAAAAGTTCTGATATAATTTATTTATTGATTTGTCAACAATTTTCTAATTCAGTTCAAGACCAGAATATTCTGGCTGTTTAATTATTTTGGACTAGACTTTCTGAGCCGGCTCGTAATCCAAACCATTGTGATATTACTCTCTTATTGGCAAATTCCATTAGTAAATGGTTATATGTATTACTATAATGTGAAAATTTGAAAATAATTTGCTAAATAATTCATTTTTAATGGAACCAAATTCGCCCAAAAATTGGTCCCCATTGGCCACTCTTTTATTTGGCATTATTGCATTAAAAATGAATTATTTTTGCAAATTATTTTCAAAAATTCGCATTATAGTTATTGGAAATAATTTTCGAAAATAATTCATTTTCAAAGAATGCAAAGGAAAAATTCATTCATCGATCCACCCCCCCCATTAGTTACGTTGCGTTTAACTTTTGTCACAGTGATCAGACCAACAACATAAAAATTCCCAAAAATTTTGAATTTTGAGAAATGGCAAAAATAAATTTTTTCACCATTTGTAAATTTTTTAACTTGGATTTTTGATCAATTTAAAATAAGGATGGAATGACAACAATTGAATGATCGAAATCCCTTAGGATATCTTGCTTATATCGGATAATGATTCTGATCAGTCAGTCCTTGATCAATCGATCAATTAGTTGTAGATGTACGAAATGGAAGTGGCAAGGTCATCCGAATTTTGTTTGCCGATCATGTTGTTGGTGTTATGGTTGTTCCCGTTCTCCGTGGTAAGCAGCTCCACCACTTTGGCACCCAGTGCGCCATGAAGTGTAATGGCTTCGTTGCGACACAATGCCAAACTAAAATTTTTAAATTTTTGTTCCATCTTCCCTAATAAAAACATATTAAATTTAAATTAAGAATTAAAAGTAAAAAATAAACGCGATCAAATATTTAAGACCATGTAGATATATTTTTGGGTAAACTATTCGAAAAAATCGAATTTTACAAGGAAAAACCATGGACACCTATTATAGTAATGTAAAGAAAAGGGTACTTATGAAGTTTACGTCTCCGATTTTAGAAAAAGCCTAAAATATCAATTCTTTTACAATTTCACAATTCACCTGAGGTTTTTGAGGGCTATGAATCCGTTTCTGATATCAGATTTATCATAAAATAAACAAAATCTAAGATTTTAATTTGGTTAAAAATCATATACTTGACAAAATCTTAAATTTTGATTGATGATATGATAAATCTGATGTCTTATTCGAATTCAGCACCCTCGAAAACCCGAAAGTGAAGCATGGATTTGCAAAAAATTGAAATTTCATTGGAGTTTAATGGATTTTCAAAAATCGGAGACGTAAACTGCACAAGTACCAAGAAAAGTTAATTCTATTATAGTATATGAATAATTCTATTATAGTATATTCTATTATAGTATATAGAAAACCAATCTCTATATATGCACAACCCATAGGAATACTGGCTATGAAAGTATAATTTTGAATGAATTAATTGTTTTACCCCAGACGCATCGAGCCCAGCACTCCGCGGTCGTATTCCACCAGCATTTGATCACCAAGTTCGGGGTACCTTGGTTGAGAGATTTTTGGAATATTTTTTGTTCGAAAATTTTGATTTTTTGCACTATAGGATATATAATCGATATAATCGGGATAAACCAATAAATTTAGGTTCAATATGAAAAAAGAAACATATTATTTTCACTGTTTTTCTAGCGAATTTTTGAAAACCGTAAATGAGGAGAAAATCAACTTTTGTTGAGGGTATAGGTGAAAATTTAAATTTACGAAGTAAAAATACGAATTCATCCAAAAATAATCGAAAATATTTTTTGTACAAAATTTATTCACTTGATCAGCTGGCGAACCCAAGAGATACGGTCGCGTTGAACATTGATCATTTTCTGGAAAAAAAATTTAAAATAAATTTTTTATTGAAAAACCAACCAGTTGGGCGTGTGATGCTTGGTTTCGTAGCCGTTGGCTGATTTCCAACAGACGACCCTTAAAAGGAAGGGGGTGTTCTGTCTGATTAGACAGTTAGACAAAAATACACCTAAGAGAAATAGTTGACGGTTGGACGGTTAAAGAAAATTTTTTACGACGATTAGAGAGGTTGGCTTAGACGGTTAGACATTCTACATTAGGTTAAAAATATTTAGAATGAGGATGAAGTAAAGAAGAGGGTAGGTCTATTGATTAGATAATGAAAGGAAGGAAAACTTATAGATCTAGATCCCTAACCTACTAGAGACAATGCAGGAAATGTGATAGACGGTTAGACAAAAAATTGACTGACCAATTCATCGCTGAGCAGCGTCTCGGCCTGCAGTTTCACGTTGCAATGCAACTTGAGCTGTTTGGATTCCAGCAGGTTCATATCGATCATCAGATCAGCTAAAAAACCGAATGATTATCCGTTTATGATCAATTATTAATTAAGCGGAATTTGGGAAAATATTTTTCCGATTTTTAGGTTTCTTTTTATTGTTCAAAAGTATCGAAATAAATAGTTTAATTAGATGATCACTGAATCTAAAAATTGAATTGTACCCTCCGGGATTCGAACAAATCGCTAATAAAATCCTGCGAAAACTCCACTTAACCACGGAAGTTCTGAAGGAAAAACTCACTTAAAAATTCACCGACTTCTTGCGCAAGAGCGGTAAATTCGCTGGTTGGTTTATTGTCTTCTCGCTTGACAAAGTTCTGAAAATATTTTATTTTTTACACATTTTAAAAATCTTTTATCATTTGATTTCCAATTTTAATTTTCAATTATGTATTTATGACAATCTATTTTTATGCTTTTTAGGTTTTTTACATTCATTTTATTTGGACAATGAATAAATAGTTCAATAAAAATATTTAAGCTCTAAATTTGGTTTTAATGTTTTTAAATCATTTTTTCCCGCTTCTTTTGACCTTTTGCATTTCTGTGCACTTTTGGTACAATTTGTCCATTTGCAACACTTTTTGGGGCAATTTTTCCTGTATAAAATGCTTCAACTCCGCATTGAGCTCATTAGCAAGCATTTTGAACTAAAAAATCCAAAAATATTTTTTAATTAAT
>LDKF01000800.1:38081-49319 GCA_001026735.1 Rotylenchulus reniformis | reverse complement strand
AATTTATAAATTTATTTTTATTTAATTATTTTAATTGTTTTTCCTTTAAATTCTGACCTATTCCGTCCATAGGAATTATTTTCCTTGCTGAGGATTCGAACCCACGCCCGTGGATGAGGGATGAATTTGGTCATCTCCACTGAACCACAAATGATTAATGCGATATCGGCTAGCCGAAATTGCACTAATGCGATTTCGGCTAGCCGATTGCGCATTCGGCTAGCCTCTGATGCGATTTCGGCTAGCCGATGCGATTTCGGCTCGAATGCGCATTCGGCTGAAATGCGATATCGGCTATAACATATAAATCATGGTTAACCGAATTTTATCAACATCTAAAGACCAAAGATAGAAAAAACAAAGCATGACATCCGTTTCTCCATAATGCTTGTAGTCCCTCTCCTGAAATTTCGAAAAAATAGCGTCCCAAAGGCTTATAGATTGTATAATTCCGATGGAATTTACATGAACAACAAAGCCGATAAGGTGGTGATGGTGGACCTTGCGAAGCGAAGGAGACTTTTGCCCTTTCCCCGTCGGCGATGGGGGAGGAGGACCGAGGCCGAGGACCACCTCCGTCGTCGCCGATGACGAAAATTGTACCGAAAGTATTTGCTCAATGAATGGGGATGGATCGATAGTCGGCCTCCGACCACCCCATGTCCACCCTATGGTTGCGTGGTATTACATACATATTGGATTTCGCGCGCGGACCTGTTGTTGGTCATTTATGGATTAGCTATTTGGTGAATCACCAGATTTTCCATGTGAAAATCGAAATTTCGAATTTTATACTCGGGATCCGATATTTTGTATGATTTTTTGCTGATTTTTCTTTTATTAGCCCATGTATTTGCCATTTTCAGGAAAAAATGTTTACATATTTGGCCATAACATGATTTAGGACTATTACTTTTTTTTGCCATCTTTTGCTATTAACAAATTTATTTTTTTCTAAGCTAATTATTAGATCTATAATTCACCTTTTCACTACTTTTGGACAATTTGCCGACATTTGCTCCTCATATGCCATACATTTAGGCTATTAAATCGCGTAAAATTATCATTTAAATAATTTTTTGCCGACAATTTAGCTTATTAGCTATAGCTATAGATAACAAGGCTTATTGTTTTTTTCATTTTTTGAATAATTTTTAATTTTTTCCAAAAATAGACCGAATTTTTCATTTCTCAATTTCCTTAAATCGAATCTTTCTGCTTAAAATGAATCATCTGACCATCGATCGCTTCCATCCGAACACACAGAATAATCCAAAAATATTCAACAACAAATCATTACACTTTAAATCGTGCTTTTCTAATTTATTTTGGCTATTTTCTGAATTTATCATATTTTTCGATTTAAAGCCCAACTTTCTCAAATTATCCACCATTTAACGCATATCGGCCTAATTTGTAAATAAATTTCGGTTCATATATATGGAATAAAAATTGGATTTGGTGTCAGAAAATAGAGCAAAAAATTGGGTGTGAAATGAGCCTAAGAGGTACCTATACCTATGAGGTATAAAGATAAACCCTTCCAAATTGGTCCATTATGGATAAAATAATGAATATATATTTTTTATTGCCAATTTTGGACTTTCCGAATTCAAATACGGTATTAATATATTAGACTATTTGAATGGGTCTTAACTCATTTTATATTAATTTTTCCTCTATTTTTTTGTACATAATTTGATCTTCTGGTTTCGCTTGTATCGAATGGCGCCATGAATATTAATCGATCATTTCTCCGATCACAGAAAAATGCATTCTTAACAGCAAGATCATGGTATGACAACAAAATTCGAACATGTAATATATTACAACAATCATGATCACATCCGTTGTCCCGCTGCTCACATTCCTACTACTGATCTCATTGTTTCCGCAATATTGTTGTCCGGCTACCATCTTCTCCACTTCCCTGCAACTCTGCTATGACCAATGCCTGGACAGGAACTTGGTAAGGAAAATTGTCAAAGGTCTTATGTCCAAATAGAACAACTACACTTATACGTACCCATTGGACCTTTTTTGGCCTACGGTATATCCTTCTCTAACCCCGCAGTAGGTCGTAAAAATGGCCTAACTGGTAGAAACCAAATGTATATTTTGGCATCATGATGACCTTGACTTCTTTAGCTGTTGACCATAGCCATTTGGCAAACCAGGCCGTAATGGCCATTATCATGAAAAGCACGGTGTTTGGCCGTTTGGACATCAAAGCCTCCGAAAAGGCGGCCTTTCAGCAAATTTTTGGCCTGAAAAATGCCCTTTTAGCCACCCTCTAAAAATATGAAATTTTGCCAAACCCCTTGCAGGCCTTGCCCTTGCCCCATGGAGCACTGGGCTGGCCAAACATTTCCGCCTCCAGCTGCGATTTGGACTGTCTTGTCGAAGCGGTATGTGACCTTCGATTAATTATTGATTTTTATTTTTTTTATTGTTCGTTTTTCGATTGATTATCGATCGAATTTCAGTGCCGATCGGGCTGCAAGGACCTGGAGTCGGCCAATTCCACGTGTGATCAGCGCTGCAATCCAATCGGGGAAGGATCTGCAGCATGCCAACAGGGTTGTCGCGCTGTTGCGGATGTGTTCCTGCACCAATTACAACGTAATTTTTAGGATAAAGTGGACTTAAATTTTTTGACAATTATGCTATTTACCGGCGCCACAATAATTGGTGCGCAAAAATCCGTATCAAATTTGAAATTTTCTACACCCATTTAGAATTATTCTAGCAAAAACATATATAGATTTTTAATAAATAATACAGACAAATATGGGAAGAAGCGCAACCTTTCTGTATGAGCCTATATTTTCATAAACTGGCCTGTACTCCGTATATAATGAAATTTGCTGGTATAAAATTCCTAGGGAGTTTTCTGGACCACAGCTGTCTTTAGAGTGGAAGTTGTATAGAAGTCTACAGTATGTACTTCTGTACTAAATATATCCTATTGCAAAAAATATAACATTGTCTCGCAGAGCTGGTGGACCTGGTGTCGGTGGAGGCGTTCGTGGACCCTGACCATGGGGGTGCCATTGGTCTGAACTGGTCCTTCGCGGAGGCCCAGGCCCCGGCCCTGCAAGAGATCTCAACTACAAGCACGCGGTGGGTAGCGGCAAGCGCGCATGCGGGCCTGCATTCGCGCGGCGGATGGCGCTGGACCCCGTTGGAGAGCAAGGCGTTCCGGGAGCAGGCCCAGATGCTGCACCACACGGCATACATTCCGGCAGGTAAAAGGCGGAAAATTTGGAGAAAAATGCAAAATTAAATGCCTTAATTATACAAAATCAATTTTAAAGGCGATCAAGCGTCTGCAGACCTGGAACTGCAACTTGTCGCAGTGTGGCGCGACATTGCGGTGGTTTCTCATCCATTCCTGCAAACTGTGCTGCAGGATTCTGCAGCAATTTCGGCAGCCGGAATGCAGGTCACCAGGCCAAGGCCCACGGATGGCACACAACTGCAGTTGTCGCGCGACGGATTTGTTGCGTGTTGGAGCGCGCAACGACCAACAGTTGCACATGATGAACAGTCGCATTTCAGGTGAGGTTTGGGGTTTTTTCAAACAACATTGACGAATGCCCTATTTTTGACTCTATTTTGGGAATTTGTTTTTGAGCTAATAGCCGGCAATCAAAAAAACATGAAAATTACAATTTTTCGGAATTTTATACGCATTTCCGCTGTTAAAATCTAGAAATCTACCACTTGGGCTGCGTGGTAGATACCTGGATTCAATTTTCTTATAAAAAATGATTCAACACCTCATATTAGACCCATAATTCTAATGACAACGATTATGTTGGTTGAGGTTGCGCAATTGTTGAAACTTTATAGATTATTCCGCTGCTCCAAAATTCGTCTACTCAGCCAAAAAACCAAAATTCGTCTACTCAACAGTTAACAAGCCAAAATTCATCTAATACATAGCAAATGCCGTTTGCGGGCTCTACATGCCATTTTAGGGGTTTACATGCCAGTTTGGGGGGTCTACATACCATTTTGCGGGTTCTACATGAAATGTGTTTTTCAAATTTGTAGGCGAATCTTGGCTTTTTGGCCGAGTAGACGAATTTTGGTGTAGATGAATTTTGGTAGCGCCGATTATTCGAATTCTTATCACAATTTGACCACTCTCAAAATCTGTCTTTTTTCAGTTTTTAGACTTTGCACTTGACTTTTCATCCGTTAGATCCCTGACACGTGCATCATCCTTTAGATTGCGCTTGTTCGACCTCAACGATGACGGGACCCTGGGCGACTTGTTGCGCACCACTTTGACCAACTCCAGCTGCCAATTCCTGCGCAATTTGCCGGAGAATCGGCACAACTTCCGGTTGGCGGTTGCGGATGTAGGAGGCGGCATGCCCAATGGTGATGGTGGTGCTGTTGACACTTCGACACCAATGCCCTTGCCGATCTCGGAGGAGACAGAGATGGTGATGAACATCAGCTTGCAGGAAGTTCAAGGTGCTCAAAGTGGTCCAGTTTTTGTTTTTGGCGGGAGTTTAACATTTTTAATTTTAGAGCTATGAAGATAAGTTTTTCCATTTTTCTAAGATTTCAGGATTTTTTTTCCTCGATTTCCATCATATCCGCAAATATTAAGGAAGGAAGCCATATAAGGATCGGACTTGGGTGTCGTTTTTTGTCTAATGCAAACCAACAATATTTTTTAAATAAAATTGGATAAATTTTTCTAAAAAAAATTTTTACCAACCAAAAGATTTCAGGTGGTTTTTACAAAATTTTTGAGGGCTTGAGTTCTCATATAATTTTGAATTGAGAAAAAAAGGTCTGAACAAATTTGAACTCTAACTATGTATTTCCTTGTAAGGTCCTAGCGACGATGGTCCAACCTATCTGGTGTTCACCGATGGCAATGCCCTTTTCGTTCTGGCCAAATTGGACGACTTTATTATGCTCATCGAACCGCATAAACTGCCATTTGGCCTCAATGAAACACAGGTAAATGTTAGTTTTGACGGCAGAAAATCTATGAATACGGTACGAATACGGTCTACGGTAAAATTGCACGTGGTCTTTAATTTTTTTGCCACTTGATTTGCCATTTCGTAGGGGGTTTGTCCAAAGGTCGGGAAAAAAATAAAGATACCGTATTTCCTGTATTAGGACCCCGTGGGATTTAATTTTTAACACCTCTTCAGAGGGGATTTACTATAATACAGGAAATGCGGTAGTTTATAGTAATCTATTTGAGTATGATCCAATGGCTCTCCTTTTAGCTATATACAAAACAAGAATGTGATTTTGAACATTCTCTACCTTGCAGACCATCACAGCTCTTGGCCAACTCACACCGACCAATTTGTTGATGGGCCTGTCCGATGGGTCTCTGTTCGTGCTGGATGTTGCGGATCAGCTTAAAACAATCGGATCCCAGAGTAACACCAACAGCACGGCCGAAGGTGATCAGGCATTGTCAACTTCGATCGATGCGCAACGCATCCGCGCCCCGGATGGCATGGCAATCACACAGATTGTCGTAGATCAACTGCAGGTATCGTAGTGGAAATATAGACCATAATAACGGTATATCGGTAAGACACCATGCCCGAATGAGTTGAAAAAGAAAATTTATCGAAACGAATACTTAGAGACGAGGGATAGAAGAAATGGTGTATTATTTTGAGGAAAAGATTGAAAGAAAATGTGAGAGATAAAGGAAATTTTTAGTTTCGAAAATTTTTTCAAACATTAATCAAAGACTCTTAGCCTGCCATTTTTCTGTTCTTATTTTATATGAGTGTGATATGGTACATCAAGTACCTGAAACAACTACATACAATACCATAGTAAAGGTTTGGAATATCTTGAATAAAGCAATAATAACAGGCTGGATATTAGCAATTATACCAGGGAAGAAACACTGATTAGCACAATTGTTTAGAGACTAGTATTTAATGAAACGGGGAAGAGGTGGTCTACCTCTGTGAAATTAGATTCTTTCTGGATAGGGATAGAAATCCAGGTACAACCACATCTGATATTATACATGTCCTTAGATTAGTGATCCTTGATGAACTTATTTTTATGATGTACATGTTACATTTCAGGAACGCATCTATTTCATCCGTGAAAAGGTGGGTATAGTGCGTTGCCAATTTTGGAGTTGCGAGAACTCCACCACTCTTTCGCTAACCAACTCGCCCAACTTCATCTACCGACTGGCAGGCGACGCATGGAATGGGTAGGTGAAGCATAAGGATACGTATAAGTTTACAGTATACACCTTTTGACCATAGTGTCATGTGAGTAAGTAAAAAGTTCAAGAGTTGGTAAACCTAGCTGAAATACTATTCCTTCGTCTCACTCCCCGGTCAACTAAGAAATACACAATTGACCCACTCCCTTTTGATCACTCTCTTTTCATATAATTGGGTATATTAATAGGAGATAATACCGCCAATGTAATATTTTACAGCATTTTGTACTATGCACTCAACACGGGTGACGTCTTCTCCACACCGTTGTTCCCGTTGGATGCACCGCAAAACGCAACGCTGTCAATAACGCGTAGGCTGGCGGAATTGCCACCGGTTGCTACACTGGAAGTGGACATGCGCGAGCAGAAGTTGATCGCAGTGACGCGCGCCGGACAGCTGTTAAGTGCGTAAAATGAGAACAGGACGTTCTTTAAACGTGTGTTTTTAAGGTCGTGACCTGGTCAACGGTACGGTGCGTGACGAGCGTGAAGGTTACGCACTCAGCGATACGTACAAGAGCGTGCAACGCTCACAATACTACCGTAACCGACGCTTGTTCTGGGTGTCCACCGCGTGCGGCGACTCGCACCCCTGGGACACTTGTTTGTACAGCGAAGAGTTCAACAACAACGCCAAATCGGTCCATCTGAGCAATTAGTAAGGGTTATTTTATTAAACGGTTCACCATCAAGGATACTGTAGTTGTGTGACATTATATTTTACTAATAAGTCAAGCAATTTTCCTTTACATACTATTATACTTATTATGCTTATAAAAACGGTCAAGATTATACTCTAACCCAATTACAACGAACCATCTCGATTTACTACAGTATCCGGATGATGTATAGAGAATATCGCCCATATTATACACCATCTGCTCTACGATTCGTTTCTTCATGGGATAACTTGGGATTGGCTACTACAGTAGATTCCTATCAGTCATTATTAAATAGTAAAAAATTACCCTCTTCTTACCCAATCTATCCGCTTAATTTTCAGCTTGTTCTCGGGTCCGGTAAAGGAATTTGTGCTGCTGAGACCAGTCGCCGCCCCTCCGTTCATGGTGCCACCCGCGAAAGTTGGTCTGTTGTTGAGCGACTCCAACGCCCTGCTCAGCTGGCGTCCGCCTACATCGTTGCCATTCCAAGGTACTTATTATAAGATCATCCTTATAAGTTACTTGAAATTTGCTAAAAAAAAACACCTAAGGGCAATGGGCGACAGTGATATGAGTTTATTTTTTTAATTTTACAATTATCTAAGTGGGTGAAAAAATTTACTTGCTCAACTTCACTACCATACTCATTTTTAATTTTTTTATCATACTACTTTTTTAGCCAGTGGTTCCTCATGGCGGTCCCTGTCCTACGAGTATCTGCTACAGTTTCGGCCAGATTCGGACCCGAACAACATGGACAACAACAACAATGCTACTACAGTACCACCGCAGGACAACGGTAGTGGCGGTACCGTAGTACAGACCTCCACCACCGTAGTGATCACACAAGGCCAGACCCAAGCAACCCATCTGACAGTGCCAATTGGCGGAGGGGGATCGGACGAGGACGGATCATCTTCCACCGCTGATGGGACATACAACCTGTCGATACGGTAACACAGCTTACTGTAGTTACAGGGTTTACATTTTAATTATACGGTAGCTAGAGTACTTTATACTGCATCTGACAAGTAAGCAGCACAATTATTAGTTTAAAGGCAATCCAGCTAGCAAATTGCGTGATATATTTGAATAAGGAATGTTTTACGTAAAGTGCTTCTAAAAAACAAGTGCCCGATTTTTTGCAGAGCATGCACGCGCAATGTTTGCTCTGCACCGGTGACCACTTCGAATCAGCCATTGCGCTCTGCACGTATGCGCAAAACGGTCACATTGTACGTGCGCAAAGCGGAAGCCGGGGGCGGAGACCAATGGCTGCTCGTGGATATGCTTGGCCAAGATGTGCCGGTAGACCGTGTGCATTTGTGTAAGGGATCAAAGATCAGACTAGAGCTAGGGATCAAAGATCAAAAACTACTCAGATTAAGGGCTGTAATAGTGATCAGAAATCATAGACCATTTTGGGAATTGGGATCACAGTCAAATTGTCTTGGATAACGATTAGTGATCAAAGATCAAAATAGCGAAAATCAATAGAACCATTCCGCAGAAAGAAGTTGGTCAACAACCAAAGATCACAGCAATAATGATCAAAGTTCGAATATTGGAAATAGTGTCATAGATTTCGATGACACTAATAGGAGAATAATGAAAAAATCTTATTAAATTTTTATCGATCAGATACCCATAGATCAATAAAAAACTGATCGTTGAGCATCAGGTGATCACAAGTCATTGAATGATCAGAGGGTGAGCTAGTTTTTTTTGGTCTTTGATTTTTGCCCCTTCAGACCCGAAGCTCCCGTCCGCATCCACCGGCATCACAGTGGCATTCGATAACACCACCACCGGCGGCGTGCTGTACCAGTCCTCCCGCGATCAGTTCGCGGTGACGCGTCAGCCGGAGGGTGCGTCTGCGTCGACGCGTTTCCTGGCCTCCGTCCACTTCCCGCAGATGGCCCTGCTCGTCTCCCGGGCCACCGTTCTGTTGGCGTCCGCCTACAGCGTGCTGGCCTATCGCACAACCGGATCCTTTGACAAAATGTAAATTTTTTACCATAAAATTTTTGAAAAATACCTAAAGAGTTATGAGAAATTGTATTGTCGTAGCAAATTTATTAGTTAAAATTATGTAGAAAAACAAATTATTAAACCGTTAGTCGATTTTTTATGGATAGACAAGTAGATTTACCGTATTATCTCTATTAAATCTCCATCTCCACCTCACATTAGGAGCCCACCCCTCTAATAGAACCCCCCTCCTCTGAAAAAACTCTAGTGGAAACCTCTACTAGACCCCCCTCTCCAGATGGTTTAAAAAATAAGACCCCATGGGGTCCTAATAAAGTTTTTATGGTATACTATAAACTACTTTTTAATCATTTTTATCGGGTTCCATTTTTTAAATTTTCTACGGCGAATTTAAATTTTAATCCCAGGCATTTCTGATAGCCTGACATAGATATTTCTTTTATATATATTTGATAGGAAATTGAAGATATAAATTTTTATGAATTATGTATAGAGTGATTTTTTTACAGAGTGTACAATTGCCAGCCGGACAGCGCGGACTGTGGCAAGGTGTTGGGCATCGCAGCGGATGATGCCAGTGGACGGGTGTTTCTGCTTACCAAGCTGACATCAGGCGCGATACAGTTGCTTACCATGGGCGCCGACCTGGACCAACCTTTACAACCGATCACAACTACCCCAAATGGTTTTCCTTACAAGTGAGTAGAACCGGCTTCAAATTTTCATCCAGACTTTCAGAGTAGATACATAGATCCAAAAATTTTCGAAAACATCTATCTTGGTTAAGAATCAAGCAGCTTGCGTTTGCGGACGAACAACTGCTGTTCCTGACGGATGATGGGTTGTTCGGCACGGTGGACCTGCAGTTGCAGGTGTTCAACCTGCACCTGGCCCTGCGTGACGTACAGTATATGCTGGTCGGCGATCACGCAGAACCGCAGGCGGACCTGCACCGCCTGCATTTTGATGGTAACACGGTGCAGTATGATGACAAGACGGGCGAGTTCAGCTGGAGGATCAGCGAACAAGGTAATTGGCCTGGAAGTTCTCTAAATCCTAATAGAACCTTCTGAATACAATGAATGATTATGAATATGAAATTCCATTGGAATTCTCCCCCCTCCCAAAAAAATCCGTAAAATGAGCCATAAAACTTCTTACGAAAATTTTGTCGGCAGAACCAGTAGAAAAACTTATGTATCCAGGAAACTCCGATCATAAAGAAGATTTTGAAAATTTTTGACCAAAAAACGCTTTAAAAGAGCATAAAAATGATTGAATCTCCTCTAGGGGATCTTAACATCCCCACCAAGCTATATCCACTCGTCAAGCCCCGAACCTTGATTGGTGTCCCTCCGGTGGAAAACTAGGATTTCTCCGATTTTCAATTCTAACCCCAGAATTATTTTGTTGGTCATTCGATGTTGTTCTTCTTTAAATTATTCTGACCCTAGGGGTCTTTTTAGATGAATTTTTTTTTGCAAAATCATTCTTATTATGTGCCTTAAACGAGATAATTTACTAAATTCAATTTCTATGAAAATCAAATCTTCTCCTGTTAAAAAGTTTTATATATTGCGAATTTCTGTAGACGCAACTGATTCCGGCACTTTGCCGGTGCTCTACAAGCTGTCGCTGTACCGTGACGCATTCGGCGGCGAACGCACCGTTGGCGTCAGCCAAACAAATACGTTTGTGTTGCCTCCCCGCCTGTTGCAATCCTGGGGTTCTCGGCAACGTTTTGACCTGCAGTTGGAGGCGTTCAACGCATGGACAACAAGCGCACTGAACCGCACCGCGCTGCAGGCGCCCACTAAACCACCGTCCGCGCCGAGAAACGTGCGCATCTACGCAACGCAACAGGTGTGTAACGCTTGTGGCGCAAGGGCGTTGTCAGGAAAAATTTTCGGGCCCATCTGGGGGGGGGTGGTGGTGGGTAGCGGTTGCTTTAAAAGTTCTATGACATTTAAGAGGTGTCGGAGGTCCCGACATGGGCGCCAGAGAAAAAAGTAACATTTTAAACTCTTTCCTTTTGAAAAATTTTCATACTTGGTGTTTCACTGGTAGACAAAATCCCCTCCCCCCTCCCCCTATGGCTAGACCAAATCTGGAAAACTTAAAAAAACAAAAATATCCACAATTTTCTGTACATAATATTGACTTTTGAAATGTTTAGCCTTAAATTGTTTTAAAATTTTTTGGAACCTACCTAAAATTCCATGTCCCAAAATTTGGTCCCAAATTTCCGTGTGGGATCCAATCACCGCTTATTAGGCATGCAGCTGAAATTACAAATCCCGGATAAGCATGACACTTGCACAAGTCTATTCCTTTCCCCCC